>JAKZAP010000018.1:21488955-21734384 GCA_023053575.1 Branchinecta lynchi
ACAGTGCATACATCAAAAACATAGTTTCTGTCATAACAACTGAGCACCAGCTCGGACAGGGCTGAAATTACTACCATGAATTAGGGAAAGTGTCCTGTGCCTCAGCTTTTTGGGATCCCAGAACGTAAGTGGAGGGATACCTATGACATCGCAAAAGTTGTCCGTCTGTCTGTCCGTCCGTCGTCTGTAAGCACGATAACTCTCGAAGGGAATGAGATATTTTGATGAAACTTGGTGTGAGGGTTCGTTGGGTCGTCGGACCAGTCAAGTTCGTAGATGGGCTTTGTAGCTCTACATTTAGGGGTGGGGGAGGGGATTCAAATTAAGGGACAAACAAAATATTTTGAAACAGCTAATGTGATAGTCGATTATGGGGTAAGAAGACATGCTGAAACACGATGGTGAAAACCATTTTGTCGTCGGACATGTAGTTCGCCCGGAATCCGGCCAAAACCGGAAAGTTTGTCGAAAAGTACAAGTTTTATTTCAAGTTGATTAGATGTTCGATTTAGGGGTAGGAAGACATGCTGAAGACGATGGTGTAAATTATTTTCTCGACGGACAAGTATTTCGCCCGGAATCCGGCCCCAAACCGGAAAGTTTGTTGAAAGTAAAAGTTTTATTTGAAATTGATTTGATGTTCGGTTTAGGGGTAGGAAGACATGCTGAAGACGATGGTGAAAACTATTTTCTCGATGGACAACTATTTCGCCCGGAATCCGGCCCAAACCGGAAAGTTTGTTGAAAGTAAAAGTTTTATTTGAAGTTGATTAAATTTCGATTTAGAGGTAGGGAGACATGCTGAAGACGATGGTGAAAACTATTTTCTCGACGGAGAAGTATTTCGACCGGAAATCCGGCCCAAACCGGAAAGTTTGTCAAAATTAAAAGTTTTGTTTGGAGTTGATTAGACGTTTGATTTAGGGCAAGAAGACATGCTGAACACTTATGTGAAAACAAGTTTCTACCCGGACACGTAGTTCGTCCGGAATCCGGCCAAAACCGGAAAACTGTTGGGAGTCAACGTTTTATTTCTAGTTGATTAGATAAGCGATTTAGGGGTAAGAAGAGATGCTGAGTCCCTGTGTGACAATCGTATTTTACCCGGACATATAGTTCGACCGGAATCCGGCTGGAATCGGAAAATTTGTTATAAGCTAAAATTTCTATTTGAAGTTGATTAGATGTTCATTACTGGGGAAAGAAGATACCCTGATTTCGTCTTTGAGCTTTCTTTTTTCGCCGGACAAGTAGTTCTGGAGTTCGGCCGGAACCGGGAAATTGGCAGAAGTGGCAGGAAGTTTTCGTCAAAACAGATATGACTTATAGGGGTAAACACCACATGCTGAATCCAAATCTGAACTTGGTTTTCTCCAGGTGATTAGCTATTTGGCTCTTAATCTGTTTCTGAATTTTAATTGTAAAAATGTTCAAGGAGTCTGGCGAAGACTGGATCTGGCTAAGACAAGACCCAGTTGTCTGGATCAGATAATTGAATTTTTGGGATCCCATCGAAACCTTTTGGTCTTGTTCTACCTAGCAACCAACCAGAATATTGGCTCTTGAGGAATAGATAGGGAAAATACATGGAAAATAGATAGGGTGCTATTAGGTTTTTCATCTCCATCATCATTAGAGCCACTTTTGTTTTTATTGTGAAAAATATATAAAGGATTGTCTTTGATTTCTCTAATTCATAGTAGTAATTTTAGCCCCTGTCCGAGCCGGTGCTCAGTTGTGTGACGACAGAAACTGTGTTTTTTTCTGTATGCACTGTATACTGAAATCCATGCACCATACATGAAATCCAAGGTACAGTGCTTGAACGTCTAGCACCCAGGCATGGTGCTAGATGTTTGAGCACCATGCCTGAAATGGGGCTAGTGTACTAGACTGCAGATAACATGCCAAAACATCCCCAAGACAAACAAGATCCGCATGGCTAATAAAAGGATTCCAACCAAAATCCCAGCGGTGAAAAGTCCCTGTCTAAAATAGACCAATGACAAAAAAATTATTAGTAGTTCGTGTTTCGGATTTTTAGTATTTACAGCAGACCTGGCATTCTTTCATAGCAGAATAATTTGGGTCTGCACTGACTTAGTTATTGCTCATAAACAGTAAAACGGTAATCATATTTGACACTGCAAAACTGATATGTTAGCTACATTTTATTAGAGCTATGTTTCGGCCCTTCTTGGCAAGGGTCCTCTTCAGGCTCATGCCACCCAAGCTGAAAAATGAAGTTCATTTTCTGAGAAATTTTCTATCAATGTTGTGTGTATTTTATTTATTCTGTGGGTAGGCCAGACACTCGAGCCGAAACTCAGGCCACAAATGCCCATTGTCTCAAGTCCTCCAATTCACAATTGATGTTGATACATCACTCTGACGAATTTGAATTTTCTGCCAAAGTAAGAAATTTTTGTTTCTGCGAGTTGCTCGTCTGCTAACTTCTCGACTCTAGTGACGCCACCGTGACTTCATGCTTTGCGGAATTCTGTTACAATTGAGTCAACACCAATTTTAATAAGGCCAAGTATTGTTTTTTGTCAAAATGACTGTAGTGACAAGTTTGAAGACAGTGGAACCTGACAAGAAGCCATTGGTAGCACCATCTCAACCAACAGTAAGTCTGCAGTAATTAGCCTAGGCTAGGTTACCATAGCTGGTTACTAGCCTAGGACAGTTACCACCCTCCTGTCCTGGACTTCAGTTCCTGTCCTTCATGTCAAATGCTAAATCACTGCCACCCTTACCTGGCCTTTACCAGGCCCTTACCACCCAACTCCCGCACATGCTTAGCTTATTCAACTTTTTGCAAATTTTAACACCAGGCGTGATTTGGTGGGCGTTTCTCCATTTTTTTCTTGGCCGTTTCAAGCACTGCTGCCCTTGCTGCCGAATGTCACATGTCTTGGTATTGGGTATTTTTGGGCAGCTGGTAGGTGGGCAAAAACTTCAGGCTGGTTCAAAATTGACCTCAAAAATGTTAAAATGAAATTCCTTTGAAGTCCGAATCAGGTGCTAACCAGGCTGTAACTTAACTGTCAAGATAACAAATTTATGTCACCTAGGCTAGGACCTAATGATTATAGTACAGGTAACCAGTCTAGTACACTAGCCCCTTTTCAGGCACGGAGCTCAAACGTTGTTAAGAGGATGGACGAGTGGAGGCGAGGTTTAATGAAGATAAGGCTCCTGGGGTGTGGGCTGAAGACATTCTGACACCGTAGGTGCCCACTAGCCCCAGGACCAGTCAGGAAACCGGACAAAAGAGACAAGGGAAAGTCTCAGGGAATTCTATAGCTCAGCCGCAGTCAATCCAGAAATCCCTAATCAAGCTGATTCACACATCCTAGCGAAGCTGGAATTCACATATCCAGTCAAGCCCGAGGCCTACTAGCCGAGATGGACCATAACGTCTATAGTTAATTTATCTATGTAAATCGTGTACAAGAGTGTGACACATATAATATAGCACTAATGGGTCCCTAACTAAATATGTAAACTGGTCCTTACCATAAATTATAATACAGAGTAACGGAGGTCTTACTCCGACCAAGGATGAAAGAGAACTCTTTTTGGCTGCCGATTCATTACGCAGCCAAAATACTTAGAATGAAATGGATCAAAGCCTGACCTCGGATTAGCGAGCAGCTAACTGAAGCTAGGATAAAGACCGAGTGACCTATTGTCACGATGCCGGGAAATTAATGATGGTGATGGAAACCGAAGAGATATATAGAAAAGTAGGCGATAGATGGAGGGAATAACTAGGAGGACTATTGCAGAGCAAAGTGCTATGGGATGTCTCCATAACACACCTCCCCCCCTTGGGCAGAGTGGTGTACGGGCAACAAAAGATTCTACAATGTTTCCATTCCAGCCCCACCTACTAACATACCATCGATAGCTAAGCCATCGCGGCAACCCAGGTTTCTGACAGAGGGGGCAATCAAATAAGTGTGAAAAATCAAAGCCCACTCTCTGTTCAGTTAGTTCAGGGTCCTTTATTGAGCTTCAGTCCTACTGACCTTACCCTGACCACACGAACCAAACCAAAACAAATATAAAAAGCAAAATAAAGGCAGAATTAATATTTGAAGCGTCGATGCCTTTAAGTTCTAAAATAAATTAGGGGCTGGAAGAAACTTTAAAAAGGGATTATCAAGGAAATATTGGGGAAATGTTGCCAGTACCACAACTCGTCCCAAAAGAGAAGTCTCTGAGATTTGTTAAAAATAGAAAATGGAAAAGGGAAAACTAGGAGGAATTTGGGAGGAAAGGGAAAAAGAAAGGCCGCAATTTTAAAAATTACTCCAGTTAGCTGTCGCAACGACCTAAGGTAAGACCTTGATGCAAAAAAAACTTGAAGTAGAAATGGGGGAGGTCCTACGCACTCTAAGCCGCAAAATAAAGCACTAAAGGTAAGGGCACGCAAGTAATGGAAGCGCAAAAGACAGGCGCAAAGCATTTTTAAGAATGATGGCCGAACACACGGCGTCAATATGATTTTTGATAATATATACATTATGTGCATAAACTTAAGGCAATAAAGCGCGGAAAACAAAAGCTAGCGGTGGCCGACAAACGGCTTCAGTCAGATCGACCGAAAAGTTGAAGGAACTGCATGAAAAGCGCGGAAGCAGAAAAAGCAATGCTTAAAGGAACAGTGCAGTTATCGCAAGGACTAGCGAAGCGAAACCGAAATCAACATATGTCCAAAAGCGACTTTAAAGAGGGCCTACACAATTAAACTAAGAAGGGGGGGGGGGGGGGACGAGCATATATATACCTAACCGGAAATATTTATAGCCGCACTTGCGAGCGGGAGAAACGCGGACCTAACACTCCTACCTAAATATTTACATTTCCACTTGGCTGTCGTGGTGTCCAGTCCAGGTGATACGGATTGATGGAGGTGGATTTGGAGGATTTGAATAGTGATGGGGGTTGAGTTGATGGTGGAATAGTTGTTGGTTGTTGGTTTAAAGTTGGAAATGGCGTTGTTGATGACTCTACGAGCTTGTATCGCTGGAGTGAGGATACGTAGTAGAGTAGGTTCTTCCTTTCTTAGTTGATTGTTGCGGGTAAGTTGGTTTGGTGGCTTTAGGTCGTGGCACATCGTGTGAGCGGGACCGTGATGCGGTACGGAAGTCGGCGGACTGGTACCGATCTGGTGGTCTCTGCAGGCGGTTGGATTTCCGGAGGGGAAGGGTAAGCTCGACCCGTGGAGGGGAGACAGGAGAATGAGCGTCTGGAGCGCCGGGTGAGGAGGGCGGATACGGATGGCAAGGCGTGCGTGTCATAGGTGGCGTAGTGACGTGCAAGGTTGGCGGCGTCGGTGGCGTGGACGTACAAGGTTGGTGGCGTTGGTGGCGTGATGATGACTGTGGGGGGACGTCGACGGCGTTACGGGCTCCGTTGGCGGCGTTGGCGATGTGAGTTGTCCCATCGGTGGCGCTGTGACGCTCGGAGACGCTGGGACCTCAACGCCGTTGCTTCTTCTGTCGCTACCTGCGTGCCGTGCGGAAAAGTCGTGACAGAAAATTTCGTCGGAGATTTCAGATAGAGAATTTGAACTAGATTCGGATGGCTCTGAATTAAAAGTTAGCTGATAGAGGTCCGACTGGTTTGGGTTGAACTTGAAATTTCTGAATTTGCTTTCTGATATTTTAGGTGTGCTAGGAGTTGAATTTGAAAATGAGTGCTGTACCGGGACTGAGAGTCGGTCCGGCAAGCTTGCGTAAGTAGTATTCGAAGCATTGATAAACTCAAAATCGTTAGTCACAAGGGACAGTGACGGACTTGAGTTTTGACTATCTGAACTGAGGTTATTAGAAGAAACGGCACGGGGCAGCGACTGGCGAGGGTCCACCAGCGGCGACGACACCTGCAAGAGAAAAGATGCCTGCTCGGAGGGACACTCCGGCGTTAATGGCCGGGGCCAATCGCTTCTCATAGTATCAGCTTGCTCGGTATACTCGATTTGGTAAGGGGAATAAGAAAGGAAAGTGCTGTTCTGGGGAGGGAGAGTGGTAGGGGTTATTGAGGCGGGCCTTAACACCGGCGCCTCGCAAAAGACAGTTGTCTCGAGAAGATTTGACTCACTGTCAAAATGTGGCGGCGCACGAGGGCACATTGGTGCTTCTGCCGTTGGTCGTAGTAAGAAAGATTCTGGGATAGGGTTGTCGAGGTGGCAATAATTCGAGGCCCTTGGTGTTTGCGGCAGAAGTAGAGGCGCGTTACACAGCGCTGCCAAGTCCAACGGTACTGAACATGGAGCAGATTGCTCCGTAATCGTTGCGATTGGGGGTAAAACCTGGCGTTCACTAGCCGGCACGGCAGGCAAATTTGTCGATTCAACCTTGGGTTCTAATACCCATGGGGATCTTAACCTAGATCCCTCCAAACGGTCAAAATGGACGACCTGCGTCTTTGATCCGAACTTTTGGATCTCATAATTCCGGCCTTCATTCATAACGCGAATAACGCGGTATGGTCCATCTGCGCGCTCTTTACGAAGTTTTGAACCTATACCAGGGGCAGGGGGGACTTTGAGAAAAACAATATCACCAGGGCTATGCGGGGTGAATTTTTCGCAATCTTTATCGTACTGGGATTTCTGCTTATGTTTTGAAACATGAATATTGGCAGAAATCTGGTCATGTGCTATTTTCATTCTGTTTAGGATCTCAGATTTGTAGTTCTCCATAGAATCATAAAACAGGCGACGTGGTGCCACATCGAAAAGGGAAGGCATGGGATCACGCAAAAACATAGCATAAAACGGGGTCTCCTTAGTAGACACGTTATGTGCGGTATTCAACCAAAATATCGCAAACGGCAAGTGTTCGTCCCAGTCATCTCGACTGGGGGAGAGGTACTGGGAAAGAATGTCTTTCACAGTCCGGTGCATTCTCTCGACCTGACCGTTGCAATTTGGACGGAAAGAAGTAGTTGTGAGGTGGTGCATGCTCATGACTTTCATAATTTCTTCAAACATTTTTGATGTGAAATTAGAGCCTCGATCTGTTAAAATCTGGCTCGGAAAACCATGAGGGAGAAATACTTTTTCGATTAAAGCCCGGGCGACAACATGAGTTTGTTGGTTTGGGAGGGGAATGCCGAACATGAATTTTGTGAAATGACAGCAAACTGTCAAAATAACGGAATTGTCATTACGGCTTCTTGGGAGGGGGCCAACAATATCTATGGAGACAAGCTCCATAGGGCCAGATGGAACCGGGATTATACCTAGCGGGGCTATGGGAGTCCTATTGGGGACCTTACGTTTCAGACAGTCAACACATACTGAAACGTGATGTCGGGCCCTAGTGTACATGTTGGGGAACCACACGGAAAATCTCATTTTGTGGAGCATTTTGGAAAGACCAAAATGTCCAGAAAAGGCATGAAAATGTTCCAAGACCTGGGGCACAAGACTGTCAGGGATAACAGGCACGACGTGAACCATGTCACGGTACGTAGCAGAAGGTGAAAAAATAAAACACAAAATTTCATCTTCAACACAAAAGGACTCGACACTTCTTTCAAGTATAGAGTAATCGGGAGGGAGCTCTGCTGTGCCTGCTAAACGCTGAACCATTCCTTTACAGAATATATCACCAGACTGTGCCCTTCGAATTCCATCTAAACCTATCTCTTGGGGAAGTTCAGATAGCTGAACAGCATTCACCAAGGGTTGGGGGTCAGTTTTCTCGCCTACTGGAGCTTCTACCAGGCGGGATAACGCATCTACGAACATTTCCTTGCCTGGCATGTAATCGACACGAAAAGTGTACTCCTGAAGCTCCAGGCAAATCCTAGCCAATTTTCCGTTAGGGCAGTCCATGAAAGGCAAGGCTTTCAAGGGCTGATGGTCCGTTCGGACCAGAAAGGGTTTAGACACTAAGTAGTGTCTATACTTCTTCACAAACTCCCAAAGGGCTACAGCTTCCCTTTTGGTCGTGGAATATCTTTGTTCGACTGGGGAAAGAACGCGACTGGCATATGCTATGGCTCTCTCTTGCCCATTCTGGACCTGAGAAAGACAAGCGCCTATGGCAAAACCGGAACTGTCACATGTGAGAATGAATTCGGATCCCTCAAAATCGGGATACGAGAGGATAGGCTCTGAAAGTAAACTGCTTCGCAGTGTCTCAAAGGCCGTGATCTGGGGTTCAGAAAATTCAAAGGCCCGACCCTTACGTGTCAAATCAGAAAGAGGTTTTGCAATCTTTGCAAACCCATCAACAAATTTGCGAAAATAGCTTAGCAATGCTAAGCTGGACCTCAATTCCGCAATATTTTGGGGATAACGGAGGTTTTTAACCGCAGAAAGTTTGTCGGGATCCGGCTGGATACCGTCCGCAGAGATCACGTGGCCTAAAAAGGTAAGCTTGGGGACGCAAAATTCACATTTGGAGGGTTTGAGCTTTAGGTTGTGGTCACGGAACCGGGTAAAAACTTCTCGAAGGACAGAAAAATGCTCACGGTGGTCTTTGGTGCCCACGCCCGTATCATCCAACATGGCAAACGTATTTAACCCCAAAATATCGCGAAGAACAATTTCTATCATTCGCTCGCAAGTGGCTGGGGCATTAGAGAGACCGAAACCCATGCGGCGATATTGGTATAGACCGAAGGGAGTATTAATGGCAGTTTTCTCGCGATGTGGAGGGTGGACGCTGGTTTGGAGGAAACCTTGTACGAGATCCATCTTTGAAAAAACCGTGAAGCCATGCATTCTGTCAAGGATGTCATCGATACGTGGAAGGGAATAACTATCAAACTTAGTTATTTTGTTCAAACGCCGGTAATCGTTCACAAGCCGATATGAACCATCCTTTTTCTTAACTAGAGATACTGGTGAAGCCCAGGGGCTGCAACTCTCTTCTAAAACACCCTGTCGGAGCATGGCTTCAACTCGTGTTTTCAGTTCACTTTGCAGTTGGATAGGTACTCGGTAGGGGCGTTGGCGGATGGGGGGGTGGTCACCGGTCTCGATGCGATGGGTGACAACAGTACAGTCGCCCAAATCATCATCAGACCTGGCAAAAATGGTCCGGAATTCCCACAATATGTCTTCCATTTCAGTCTTATAAGTGGGGGGAATGTGATCAAGTGGAAAATTTTTCAGGTAATCATCCCTCGAAATGTCGCTCCATCCGATTTTTACAGAGTTTACCATTGACTCGAACAATGGTTCGACCAGGTCGTTAACCAGATCAGAAGCGGTTGCATCGGAGGGGAGGGGGTCAATCGAGAGGAGGGATAGGTCACCTTTCCGTACTCGTACTTTCGTCAGAGAATGGTTCTCTGCGATAAATACGACAGTACCATCTGGGGAAATAGGGACCAACTGTGGAAGAACCATAATATTTCGGGCTTGTAAAGCTTCATTTCCCTCAATCAATATGTTTTTCGTACCCGTGGGTAGGCCTAAAACACTGCAACTAATGGGTCTTGCATAATGCGGTCTTATGCGGTAAGCGCACTTCGACGGGACTAATTTTTCTCCGATACCTATACTACAAACTCTAGGTTCCATTATCGAAGGCTGGGACTGACCAGGGAATTTGAGGGAGAAAATATCGGTGGTTGGGTCTAACATCAATCCTGCGGACCGAATGAACGGCCGGCCGACCAAAGCACCGAAACATAGCCTAGGGATCACCAAAAATTTCTCCACAAATGTTCGACCTAATAAGGAAAATTGTACAGTAACCTCGGAGGTGACTGTAAGCGGACCACACAATGTAGACGCTGAAATGCATGTTTTCGATCGGTCAATGATGCAGCTCTGAATATTCGCAGCAGTATCCTCAGACATGAGGTTGCACTCGGCACCGGTATCGTACAAAGTCTTGACACGGTAAGTCCCAAAACACAAATTTACAAAAGACAGATTTGAACTGCCCTGTACCGTGCAAACTAAGCAAGACTCAGGAGGAGAGTGCTCTAGCCTAAACGAGGGTTTTGCGACCTGTTCGGGCCTCTCATTAGGCTGGGCGAATGAGGGACATTGTGGCACGGGTTCTGGAACCGGTATTGGTGTGGGGTAGAAGGACCGGTCCGTCGCGGAGCCCCAAAGTAGCGCGGACCTTGCACGTTTCCCTGGTTAAAAGGGCGAAAACCGCGGGCTTTGTCCGGGCACCATTTTTCTTCGTGACCGACACGCAAGCAAAAATCACAAATTGGCTGGTCTCCAAAGGACCTCGAAGATGTAGGCGCGGCAGGTCTTTCATTTCCGGGAAGAGTAGTTACAGTGTCGGCTTTGACGGTATAAATCGATCGTGACTGGGAAAGTGCCGCCTCATGGTAATCCCTGGCTGAGCGGTCAGCCCTAACCTGTCGCAAAACCTCTATTGCCTGTGGCAGACTAGTCAGGCTCCTTCTTTTTACCTCATCATAGTAAGGGACAGGGAGGCCTCTGATGAATTCGGTCAAGTAGACCCTAAGAACCTCACTCTTCGTCCTGTCAGCCGGAGTATAAGAGTAACGCAAATCCAAAGACTTTTGAATCAACTGACCATAAAGGTCAGGCGTCATGCTTTCCGGCTGATAAATCACTCGTTCCTCAGCCAGACGAAACTCCTCCTCCCTGCCCCGACAGCGGAGCTGGAGGGAAGCTTCGAATGCTGCCCATGAAACTTTCTGTAGAGCGTCCAAACTTTCAACCCAACTGGTCAACGGTGAAACCAGCCGAGAAGAAAGGATTGCGAACTGCTCTGGCCATGCAACAACTCCACAAAAAGAAAATTTGTGTCGTGCTTGCTCAAGCCAGGATGCCGCGCTTGTTTCCCCGTTGAAAGTAGGGATTTCTTTGGCTATCTCTAGCTTAAGCCGTAGCCGAGCTAGAGTGACTTCTGGGTTTTCTTCCCGAGCCGGTGGATCGTTGAAAACAATTAAGTCTTGGTGAGCCGGCTGGGGTGGCGCTGGGTTCGGGTTTATGGCAGGGGCATAGGGACGACAGTTGGGCATCGTATCAAATGATGGTTGAGGAGGAGACGGTCGGGTATGAATAAACTGTTGGGAATATTGTTGGGGACCGTAAAAGGATGTTTGGGGTAAATACATGTTGGTTGGGTGGGTGGGGACTTGTTGTGCATAAAAGTGGTCATGGTATTCTTGTGGTTGGTGAAAATCAGCTCGATGGGCCGGGTATTGGTAGGCGGGATATTGCGGTACTTGTGGTCGGTAATCAGGCATACACTGAGACCACCGAGACAAAGGTTCTGCCGGAGGATTGTCAAATTGTTGCGAACATTCATCTTCAAAAAATAACCGAGATGCGAGGGGTCGCGATGTCTGGGGTCGAGGGGCAGGGAAACGAGAAGGATCAAAAAAGTTTTCCATTTCCGAGAAAAAAAAACGAGACCAGAATAATCAAGGGTATGAATGTCCGCAATAACAAAAACCAATCCAAATTGCCAAAAACACCAAAAATATTCGCTCAAAAATTCATGAGAGAAAGTTCTGACAAAAAAAAATATCGAAAAATGTAAAAATAACGCTTACAAAAATATATGGTTTACAAAGACAATGGGAACAAGCTCGACTGGACGTGTAAACTCAGACTAAACTAAGACGCGGAACCAACTTGATATCTAACCAATGTTTTTACTTCATGAGGGAAACAAATATGTGGCATGAATAAATGGCATTAACCTTAAATTTATTATTAAAAGAAAATAGGCCAGAGGCTTCATGCGAAATCGCCGCATCCGGATGGCGAATAAACACACATACGCTAGATGGCGATCGAAACGCAAGAAAACCTGAAAAAAAAATGTGGTGGTGGGGGAGGGATGACAGAGGGAACGACTGGCGAAACGCACACAACGTCTATGTGGCAAATTACTACACACATTTAGACCGAAACCAGTCGAAATTCCACGAAAATGTCACGAATGAAGCGCGATGTACATTCTTGAGAGAGTATCTATCTCCGCAAGAAAAATATAAAAACAGATCACCACCAAACAAAAAAATAAACTGGCCGATAGGGGAATATGAAAAATTAAGGATAAGCCGAAAAAATGCCACAAACAGAAATACGACGTCCCTGCATCACTCCATAGGGCTTGTAAATCGTGCCATAAAGACAACGTCGAAAAAAAGGCGAGAAAAGTTGATTTTATTCCGAATAACCATGGCTTTCATGAAAAAAAAAAAAATATTATGTCGGGGAACTAAACAAAATAATCCTCATGGAACTGGGAATAATCGCAGGCAAAATTACGTTTCCGGGTATGTGAAAAATGAAATCATACGCAAGTGCTAGTTTATCAATGGTACCGCAAGCACGCATTGTCAGTGTTGAGAGCACTGATTTAAAATAGACACGGCGAAATGACGCAATGATGTACCCCGGTGAATAAATTATTTTGCCGATGCGATGACGATTTGCAGTCTGTGGCGCGAAAAACACTCACTTGACGACAAGTAGACAATAAGAATTACTGAAGGGATGGACAAATCGCGATCTGTAGTGCGGCGATACACATACAACGACGACCGGAAAAATCCTGGAAGGGAAAGGGGCAGGGAAAAGAAAATCTGCAATCAGTGGCGCGACACACACACACATGAAGACTGCAAAATTCCTGAAAAGGCGAAGAGGGCAGGAGAAAAGAAAATTCACAGTCAGTGGCGCGACACACACTCACATGGCGACCGGAAAAATCCTTAAAAGGGAAGGGGGAGGGACAAGAAATTTCTCAATCAGTGGCGCGAAACACACTCACATGTAGATCGGAAAATTCTTAAAATAAAAAAAAGTAGGAGGAAAGGGGCAACGAAAATTCACAGTTAGTGGCGCGACACACACTCACATGTAGACCGGAAAATTCTTTAAAAAAAAAGTGGGAGGAAAGAAGGAAGGAAAATTCACAGTCAGTGGCGCGACACACACTCACATGGCGACCGGAAAAATCCAAAAAACTATACAAGGGAAAACAAAAACAAAAGGATAAACCCGACATAAAATAATTTTCATATGTGAAGAAAGCCGACGGAAATATCAAAGAGCAAAAATGGAAAAACCTAAACCTACATTTTTGTTCTGGACTGACCGAGCTGAACCATAAACAAAAATGAAATAAAATAAATAAGGGAGTTATTTTTATTTTGCTAAATTAAAGGGTAGGGCGGGTGGGTGGAAAAAAATTTAATTGTCGTGACTACGAACAAAAAATTTGGACGTGGGTCCTCCTTATTATGAGAAAATAAGGGCTTACAAAAGTAAACATCCCACTTCTGATACCATTGTTAAGAGGATGGACGAGTGGAGGCGAGGTTTAATGAAGATAAGGCTCCTGGGGTGTGGGCTGAAGACATTCTGACACCGTAGGTGCCCACTAGCCCCAGGACCAGTCAGGAAACCGGACAAAAGAGACAAGGGAAAGTCTCAGGGAATTCTATAGCTCAGCCGCAGTCAATCCAGAAATCCCTAATCAAGCTGATTCACACATCCTAGCGAAGCTGGAATTCACATATCCAGTCAAGCCCGAGGCCTACTAGCCGAGATGGACCATAACGTCTATAGTTAATTTATCTATGTAAATCGTGTACAAGAGTGTGACACATATAATATAGCACTAATGGGTCCCTAACTAAATATGTAAACTGGTCCTTACCATAAATTATAATACAGAGTAACGGAGGTCTTACTCCGACCAAGGATGAAAGAGAACTCTTTTTGGCTGCCGATTCATTACGCAGCCAAAATACTTAGAATGAAATGGATCAAAGCCTGACCTCGGATTAGCGAGCAGCTAACTGAAGCTAGGATAAAGACCGAGTGACCTATTGTCACGATGCCGGGAAATTAATGATGGTGATGGAAACCGAAGAGATATATAGAAAAGTAGGCGATAGATGGAGGGAATAACTAGGAGGACTATTGCAGAGCAAAGTGCTATGGGATGTCTCCATAACAACGTCTAGCACCATGCCTGGGTGCTAGACGTTCAAGCATTGTACCTTGGATTTCATGTATGGTGTATGGATTTTGGTATACAGTGCATACATCAAAAACATAGTTTCTGTCATAACAACTGAGCACCAGCTTGGACAGGGCTGAAATTACTACCATGAATTAGGGAAAGTGTCCTGTGCCTCAGCTTTTTGGGATCCCAGAACGTAAGTGGAGGGATACCTATGACATCGCAAAAGTTGTCCGTCTGTCTGTCCGTCCGTCCGTCTGTAAGCACGATAACTCTCGAAGGGAATGAGATATTTTGATGAAACTTGGTTTGAGGGTTCGTTGGGTCGTCGGACCAGTCAAGTTCGTAGATGGGCTTTGTAGCTCTACATTTAGGGGTGGGGGAGGGGATTCAAATTAAGGGACAAACAAAATATTTTGAAACAGCTAATGTGATAGTCGATTATGGGGTAAGAAGACATGCTGAACACGATGGTGAAAACCATTTTGTCGTCGGACATGTAGTTCGCCCGGAATCCGGCCAAAACCGGAAAGTTTGTTGAAAGTACAAGTTTTATTTCAAGTTGATTAGATGTTCGATTTAGGGGTAGGAAGACATGCTGAAGACGATGGTGTAAATTATTTTCTCGACGGACAAGTATTTCGCCCGGAATCCGGCCCAAACCGGAAAGTTTGTTGAAAGTAAAAGTTTTATTTGAAGTTGATTAAATTTCGATTTAGAGGTAGGGAGACATGCTGAAGACGATGGTGAAAACTATTTTCTCGACGGAGAAGTATTTCGACCGGAATCCGGCCCAAACCGGAAAGTTTGTCAAAATTAAAAGTTTTGTTTGGAGTTGATTAGATGTTTGATTTAGGGCAAGAAGACATGCTGAACACTTATGTGAAAACAAGTTTATAGTTTCTACCTGGACACGTAGTTCGTCCGGAATCCGGCCAAAACCGATTTCGACCGGAATCCGGCCCAAACCGGAAAGTTTGTCAAAATTAAAAGTTTTGTTTGGAGTTGATTAGATGTTTGATTTAGGGCAAGAAGACATGCTGAACACTTATGTGAAAAAAAGTTTCTACCCGGACACGTAGTTCGTCCGGAATCCGGCCAAAACCGGAAAACTGTTGGAAGTCAACGTTTTATTTCTAGTTGATTAGATAAGCGATTTAGGGGTAAGAAGAGATGCTGAGTCCCTGTGTGACAATCGTATTTTACCCGGACATATAGTTCGACCGGAATCCGGCTGGAATCGGAAAATTTGTTATAAGCTAAATTTCTATTTGAAGTTGATTAGATGTTCATTACTGGGGAAAGAAGATACCCTGATTTCGTCTTTGAGCTTTCTTTTTTCGCCGGACAAGTAGTTCTGGAGTTCGGCCGGAACCGGGAAATTGGCAGAAGTGGCAGGAAGTTTTCGTCAAAACAGATATGACTTATAGGGGTAAACACACATGCTGAATCCAAATCTGAACTTGGTTTTCTCAGGTGATTAGCTATTTGGCCTTAATCTGTTTCTGAATTTTAATTGTAAAAATGTTCAAGGAGTCTGGCGAAGACTGGATCTGGCTAAGACAAGACCCAGTTGTCTGGATCAGATATTGAATTTTTGGGATCCCATCGAAACCTTTGGTCTTGTTCTACCTAGCAACCAACCAGAATATTGGCTCTTGGGGAATAGATAGGGAAAATACATGGAAAATAGATAGGGTGCTATTAGGTTTTTCATCTCCAGCATCATTAGAGCCCTTTTGTTTTTGTTGTGAAAAATATATGAAGGATTGTCTTTGATTTCTCTAATTCATAGTAGTAATTTCAGCCCTGTCCGAGCCGGTGCTCAGTTGTGTGATGACAGAAACTGTGTTTTTTCTGTATGCACTGTATACTGAAATCCATGCACCATACATGAAATCCAAGGTACAGTGCTTGAACGTCTAGCACCCAGGCATGGTGCTAGATGTTTGAGCACCATGCCTGAAATGGGGCTAGTGTACTAGACTGCAGGTAACATGCCAAAACATCCCCAAGACAAAAGATCCGCATGGCTAATAAAAGGATTCCAACCAAAATCCCAGCGGTGAAAAGTCCCTGTCTAAAATAGACCAATGACAAAAAAATTATTAGTAGTTCGTGTTTCGGATTTTTAGTATTTACAGCAGACCTGGCATTCTTTCATAGCAGAATAATTTGGTCTGCACTGACTTAGTTATTGCTCATAAACAGTAAAACGGTAATCATATTTGACACTGCAAAACTGATATGTTAGCTACATTTTATTAGAGCTATATTTCGGCCCTTCTTGGCAAGGGTCCTCTTCAGGCTCATGCCACCCAAGCTGAAAAATGAAGTTCATTTTCTGAGAAATTTTCTATCAAGTTGTGTGTATTTTATTTATTCTGTGGGTAGGCCAGACACTCGAGCCGAAACTCAGGCCACAAATGCCCATTGTCTCAGTCCTCCAATTCACAATTGATGTTGATACATCACTCTGACGAATTTGAATTTTCTGCCAAAGTAAGAAATTTTTGTTTCTGCGAGTTGCTCGTCTGCTAACTTCTCGACTCTAGTGACGCCACCGTGACTTCATGCTTTGCGGAATTCTGTTACAATTGAGTCAACACCAATTTTAATAAGGCCAAGTATTGTTTTTTGTCAAAATGACTGTAGTGACAAGTTTGAAGACAGTGGAACCTGACAAGAAGCCATTGGTAGCACCATCTCAACCAACAGTAAGTCTGCAGTAATTAGCCTAGGCTAGGTTACCATAGCTGGTTACTAGCCTAGGACAGTTACCACCCTCCTGTCCTGGACTTCAGTTCCTGTCCTTCATGTCAAATGTTAAATCAGTGCCACCCTTACCTGGCCTTTACCAGGCCCTTACCACCCAACTCCCGCACATGCTTAGCTTATTCAACTTTTTGCAAATTTTAACACCAGCCGTGATTTGGTGGGCGTTTCTCCATTTTTTTCTTGGCCGTTTCAAGCACTGCTGCCCTTGCTGCCGAATGTCACATTTCTTGGTATTGGGTATTTTTGGGCAGCTGGTAGGTGGGCAAAAACTTCAGGCTGGTTCAAAATTGACCTCAAAAATGTTAAAATGAAATTCCTTTGAAGTCCGAATCAGGTGCTAACCAGGCTGTAACTTAACTGTCAAGATAACAAATATATGTCACCTAGGCTAGGACCTAATGATTATAGTACAGGTAACCAGTCTAGTACACTAGCCCCTTTTCAGGCACGGAGCTCAAACGTCTAGCACCATGCCTGGATGCTAGACGTTCAAGCATTGTACCTTGGATTTCATGTATGGTGTATGGATTTCGGTATACAGTGCATACATCAAAAACATAGTTTCTGTCATAACAACTGAGCACCAGCTCGGACAGGGCTGAAATTACTACCATGAATTAGGGAAAGTGTCCTGTGCCTCAGCTTTTTGGGATCCCAGAACGTAAGTGGAGGGATACCTATGACATCGCAAAAGTTGTCCGTCTGTCTGTCCGTCCGTCCGTCTGTAAGAACGATAACTCTCGAAGGGAATGAGATATTTTGATGAAACTTGGTGTGAGGGTTCGTTGGGTCGTCGGACCAGTCAAGTTCGTAGATGGGCTTTGTAGCTCTACATTTAGGGGTGGGGGAGGGGATTCAAATTAAGGGACAAACAAAATATTTTGAAACAGCTAATGTGATAGTCGATTATGGGGTAAGAAGACATGCTGAACACGATGGTATAAATTATTTTCTCGACGGACAAGTATTTCGCCCGGAATCCGGCCCAAACCGGAAAGTTTGTTGAAAGTAAAAGTTTTATTTGAAATTGATTAGATGTTCGGTTTAGGGGTAGGAAGACATGCTGAAGACGATGGTGAAAACTATTTTCTCGATGGACAACTATTTCGCCCGGAATCCGGCCCAAACCGGAAAGTTTGTTGAAAGTAAAAGTTTTATTTGAAGTTGATTAATTTCGATTCAGAGGTAGGGAGACATGCTGAAGACGATGGTGAAAACTATTTTCTCGACGGAGAAGTATTTGGACCGGAATCCGGCCCAAACCGGAAAGTTTGTCAAAATTAAAAGTTTTGTTTGGAGTTGATTAGATGTTTGATTTAGGGCAAGAAGACATGCTGAACAATTATGTGAAAACAAGTTTCTACCCGGACACGTAGTTCGTCCGGAATCCGGCCAAAACCGGAAAACTGTTGGAAGTCAACGTTTTATTTCTAGTTGATTAGATAAGCGATTTAGGGGTAAGAAGAGATGCTGAGTCCCTGTGTGACAATCGTATTTTACCCGGACATATAGTTCGACCGGAATCCGGCTGGAATCGGAAAATTTGTTATAAGCTAAATTTCTATTTGAAGTTGATTAGATGTTCATTACTGGGGAAAGAAGATACCCTGATTTTGTCTTTGAGCTTTCTTTTTTCGCCGGACAAGTAGTTCTGGAGTTCGGCCGGAACCGGGAAATTGGCAGAAGTGGCAGGAAGTTTTCGTCAAAACAGATATGACTTATAGGGGTAAACACACATGCTGAATCCAAATCTGAACTTGGTTTTCTCAGGTGATTAGCTATTTGGCGTTAATCTGTTTCTGAATTTTAATTGTAAAAATGTTCAAGGAGTCTGGCGAAGGCTGGATCTGGCCAAGACAAGACCCAGTTGTCTGGATCAGATATTGAATTTTTGGGATCCCATCGAAACCTTTGGTCTTGTTCTACCTAGCAACCAACCAGAATATTGGCTCTTGGGGAATAGATAGGGAAAATACATGGAAAATAGATAGGGTGCTGTTAGGTTTTTCATCTCCATCATCATTAGAGCCCTTTTGTTTTTGTAGTGAAAAATATATAAAGGATTGTCTTTGATTTCTCTAATTCATAGTAGTAATTTCAGCCCTGTCCGAGCCGGTGCTCAGTTGTGTGATGACAGAAACTGTATTTTTTCTGTATGCACTGTATACTGAAATCCATGCACCATACATGAAATCCAAGGTACAGTGCTTGAACGTCTAGCACCCAGGCATGGTGCTAGATGTTTGAGCACCATGCCTGAAATGGGGCTAGTGTACTAGACTGCAGGTAACATGCCAAAACATCCCCAAGACAAAAGATCCGCATGGCTAATAAAAGGATTCCAACCAAAATCCCAGCGGTGAAAAGTCCCTGTCTAAAATAGACCAATGACAAAAAAATTATTAGTAGTTCGTGTTTCGGATTTTTAGTATTTACAGCAGACCTGGCATTCTTTCATAGCAGAATAACTTGGTCTGCACTGACTTAGTTATTGCTCATAAACAGTAAAACGGTAATCATATTTGACACTGCAAAACTGATATGTTAGCTACATTTTATTAGAGCTATATTTCGGCCCTTCTTGGCAAGGGTCCTCTTCAGGCTCATGCCACCCAAGCTGAAAAATGAAGTTCATTTTCTGAGAAATTTTCTATCAAGTTGTGTGTATTTTATTTATTCTGTGGGTAGGCCAGACACTCGAGCCGAAACTCAGGCCACAAATGCCCATTGTCTCAGTCCCCCAGTTCACAATTGATGTTGATACATCACTCTAAAATACAATTGATGAAAACATCACTCTACCAAAACAGTTTATAAAAAACATCACTCGTTCTACCGCTTTTTCTCGTGTTCTTACCTTAAAACCTGTCTAGCCTCCCTGTCAACTGAAGGTACCTGGACAGTTCCTTTAATCAAGAACAAATAACGAGTAAGAACAATGGTCTCTCGTCCATCCACCGACTAAAAATGTTGCGACAACAATGAGCGGAGGTGGAGCCATTTCTTGGTCGACCGTGTATACTCGTTGGTCTCCGACTCTCCGCCGTTACACACTTGAGTTAATTTACGAAGAAAACAACGTAGCCACTAGCGAGGCGGATGTTCTGGCCTGTTCACACGAGAAGGAAACAGCGTTGGTTTTGTTTGAGTAGACGCTGGCGTCTGATTAGTCAATATTGGTGATGCGAAAAATAAAAGCGAACTTCACGATGGTCATTCATAATCGCTTTTGTTATACCATGACCATCAATATGAAGATTGAAATCCCTTGTGACATTCCTTTTTATGTCTCAGGGGAGAACCATGCAATGCAAACCGGGATTTGAAGCACACTCACTGAAGTCATGACCCATTGAGTTTCAACATCTGTAGTATTAACTTTGTCAGACGAGTGTAAACTAAGAGTAACGTAATGAAGGGTTTCGAGGATTACTGAAATTACCGAAATGGTAGAATAGCATGGAACAGTCAAAATGTAGGTGAGTTTTCCGAAATGTATAATTGCATACATTTCGATTTAGTGAGTTAGATTTCGATTCAGTAGTTAATCGAAAGACGAAAGTTCACCTCAACCTGTTCTATCTCGTTTGTCTTTTAGTTCACTACTTACACATAATTCGATGTCAACGGTGTATTTTCCCATCAAATAAAGTCTGTGGTTTTCGTACTGAGGCCTTGCCACATGGGTTCTAGTTTGTCTAGGACCCACATAGAAGTCCTAGTTTTTTTTTAATTTAATTCAAAATTGTTTCTGGTTAGTTTGTCAGAGTAGAAGCCTATTCCATCTGCGTAATATTTGTTCACTTTCACTGAGCCTATTAAACCTGAAACACGGCCTTTTTTCTTTTTTTTTTAAAGAATCTGCCTGTTTTCATCTGATATTCTCAGCTGAGAGCAAATACCTGGAATGAAATTTATCTCTTTTCGTTCTGGATATTGGCACCACTTAATTGAATTGACCCCGAAAAGATACAATTTACGTTACCAAATATCTTACGTTTCCTGTATACGGCCCTTGGGTTTTTCAATACAGATATATATACAGTTTGTCGTACTTTTAACTAAATTTGACGCATTTGTAAAATCTGCTTTGCATCAAATGGCAGTTTCTGTATATTTTGATGTATTCTTAATTGCTTCGGAGTTTTGTTGTTAACCCCCGAAAGCTTGTCTGAATCAACGACCCGGCAACCGCTGTTTCAGCGCCCGCCCAGCCCAGTGTGAACAGGCTTATTACTGCTGCCTCCATTCGATTTTTCTTCCTCAGTGGTTTACTGCGTTACACCATCTCTGTAGAGGTAACGACTTTTGATGTCCCGGGTAAGATCCACCTCCGCTCGTTTGCGTCGGGAGTCGACTCGTCTCAGCTTGGTTGTGTGACAGAGATAGGGAGACAGCAGTTCTTGCTCTTATTTGTTCTTGCTTTAATCTGGCTTTTCTCACTACCTCGTGGAAATCAACATTCGGAGAGTGGAAAGCTTCCAGACGTTGCCTTTTCCATGCTGGGCACTCTTGAACAAAGTGGATGTTTGTCTCTTCATCTCCGCATTTGGTACATATTGGAGACATTGGAGACTCAATTTTTCTTGTATTTGAATTATGTTTTCCAAGGTTTCCAATACCAGTAACAACCTGGATGATTCCCCGAATTTCATCTTTTTTTCATGGCGATTAGCCTTCTTGTCAGCGCCTCGTTGCGCGTGGGTATTAAACTTCGCGTGGCTCGACAATCCACGCGGGTTTTCCACCTTTGGTCTTTATTCATCCATTGCCGGATTTCTGTTTTCCACCTACTTTCCGAGATGGGAATGAAGGGCTCAGGTCCATAGGTAACTCTTTTGGTAGCTTCCTTTGCTAGTGCATCGGCTTCCTCGTTTCCTGGGATACCAGAGTGTCCGGGGACCCACATCAAAGTGATTTGATTTCCATTATTTGCAACTGCGTTAATCTTATTAAAGCACCCATCTCCAAAGGCTGTTTGCTTTTCGGGGTTTCAAGTGCTTTTAAGCAAGCTTGATTATCCAAAAATACAAAAATCTCTTCATTAACAGCTCCTTTGTCCAGAAGACTATCAATAACTTGCAGAATAGCAAACATTCAGCCTGGTAAACTGACGAAAACTCCCCCAGGTGAGTGAACTGCCTCTCTGGCTCTACATTTGTTTCAAACAGTATAGATCCTGCTCCTGTCATCTCATTAAATCGCGAGCCGTCAGTCTAGCATCGGATCACTTCTGGATTAGTTAAACTTTCCAGAAATCGTAAGGTCTCGGGTCTTGTCTCAATTTTCACTTCAAAGCTCTTTCCACTTTTCATCGTAATAATAGTTTGATCTTTAGGCATATTTAGCACTGGTAGCTCATTCATCCATTTATTGCAAATATCCAAATGGCTTCTCTTACTGATCTGATTTCTCTGGCACCATGTGCCTTGGATCGCAAGTCGGACTCTCGTCCTTAGTGCTTCCCCTCTGAACCAAATCTCAAGGGGAGTTAATCCGAGCAGCATTTCTGGCGATGCTGTGGCGGTCCCTAGGAATCCACTAATGATCAAGCATGCTAATCTTTGCTTGTTCCTCTCACCAAGTTTCATCCCGATCCTTCCACTCTAAGCGTGTCTCCGGTCCCCCCTCCGCCTCCCCCCCCCACATTCATCGATTCGGTCCGGACTTGAAATGGGACATCTGAGACATGACGTCTTTCCATATATCAAATTTCATTAAGATCCGGTAACCCGTTCGAAAGTTATGCATGCCACTAAATTCCGGATTCCGGCTCCCCTCCCTCCCCCCACGATGGTCGGATCGAGCAAGTAACTATTTCTAACTTAGTTTGGTCGGGTCCCTCATATGCCTGCCAAGTTTCATCGTCCTAGCTTATCTGGAAGTACCCTAACTCGCAAAAACCGGACTAACCGACCGACCGACAGACCAGACCGACAGACAGACCGACAGACCGACGGAAAAGTGATCGGTATATGGCACTTGGACGGAAGGCAAGTGCCATAAAAATATTGTTTGACTCGGGAACAGATTTTACGGTGGTAGTCTAGCTGTTTTGCAATCAATATCATTGCGTTGACTTTCTCTAGGGCTTGTAATCAGAGGCATCACACACGGGTTGGCAACAGCCCTCTCCCCAAAGTGGTCTGCCCGACGTTAAAAGTTAATAGTCCGGGCGGAGCGCCACAATTTTTCGCAAGACAGGTTTTTTTTGTTTTTTGTTTTGCTGTCGCTTAAAATGACCAGCCAGTCAGTAAAAATATCTTGCCTCCTAAAAAATACTTTTGCTAGTGATGCCTCTGCTGGTAATAGTAGCCTTTCGGCAATCAAAAATGAGTGGGGCGAGATTTTGAATCTACAGATTAAACCGATTTTTGTACCTTCGCGTACCCCTTGCAAGGGTCTCGCGTATCCCTTTGGGTACGCGACCGGGTTGGGAACCACTGCCTTAAAGGACACCTCGCACAGCATATTGTTTCTGCTCGGATGTTCTGATAATATAGTTGACCACTTAAGAACCAAGCCATGCTTAGGCCTAAAGAAAATTACACACGGCTTCGGCTGTTTTATTCTCTCTTTCCATGCCCCTTGCTTTGGGTTTTCGGTCATGACTAGGGTTTTCGGCCAGTCGGTAAAAAATAGTAGAGTAGGCACGAAGCTCCGGGAATTTTCGTAAAAACAGTCGATTTTTAATTGAAACAGTCGGTTTCTCGTAAAAATAGTCGATTTTTCTTAAAATAGTATTTTTTTTCTTAAAATCAGCCGATTTTTCGTCAACACAGTAATTTTTTCTCAATAATAGTCGTTTTTATCTGCAAAAACAGTCGATAAAAATGACCAGCCAGTCGGTAAATACCTTGCCCCACCCCCAAACATTTTTCTAACAAAAAACTCATTGCCGACCCCTCGCGGTCTGGTATTCTATGAAAATTGGGATATCTCTGTATCTGTTGTTTTAAATTTTATGTTGGGTGGGAAGGGGTAGGGCTATAAAGCAACTAACCTGTTAACTTTTCAGTGCCCCCTGACCTGTCGAGCCTAAGCCATCCCTCCCATCGTACATTTATAAGCATACCACATCCATACTGCTCCCTCTGTAAATCTTTTACCACCCTACCGTATGCACTTCATCTTCCAGCATTCATACGAATGCCATATTAGGCACTTTCTGAAAATGTGTAAGGACTTGGATTCTCTCCCATTGGGCTTGACGATTTGGTAACGTTTTTGTATCCACCCATACGGTACTTTTTTAGATTTCCAGTCTTGGATTAGAGTTTTGCATTAAGCGAGCTGCAGTAAGGATTCAACCCTGTACCGTTTTTAAGACCTTGACCTTGCTCGTATTGATGTCTTGTTTCCTACTTCAGAATCCAGAGTGAAATTATGGCTTAAGAGCGAAGTAACAGGCCATTTGGCTTATAAACCCCTACCCCCCCCCCAAAAAAAAAATAGTTGTATGTTAAAACACAGCGATAAACCCTCTTTCAGGGAATACCACGCCACAAGTGGCAGAAAATCTAAGTTAGATTGTATATACCCGCATAGGCGGTTGGGTGTTGCTAGTTTGGTGGGCGGGAGCATTTAGAAGTACAGCGCTCCGTGCCGCGTTTCCCATTATCCTTGCACTGTGAGATCTGGCTCCAAATCTTACATTGTACTTGGGAAGCTTCCCGAACCGCTCCCGAGTCCACCTACTTCTGCAGAAAATAGTCATCCTTTGCAGCAACCTGTGATCTTACCCTCCTCTGGGAAGACTGCCTGTACACACGGGGTATAGGCAATTTAGACTGTGTACGCCACGACAGACAGTTTGGGTATTGCTAGTTTGGTTGGACGAGAAAACTTGGACAACTCGCATAGCGTTCCGCTCCCCAGAGGGTTGGACTGGAGGACTTGGAAGGCTCGCCCAGCACTCCGCGCTGCCATCTCCAGATCATGTACGTCTGCAGAAATGACCATCCCTATACTACTAATAACAACCTATGACCTTGACCTTATTTGTTTCTGGTATCCTATATTCAAATCCAGGGCGAGCTTATGGTTTTGCACCGAAGTTCAGGGCCCATTAGCATTACACCCCCTCCCCCCACCTACACTTTCAAGTTACCATACCAGATACAGCGACATAGGCACTTTCAGAGAATGCCACACCACAGTCGGTAGGCAATCCAGTTAGACAGTATACACCACCACGGTTTGGTTGTTGCTGGTTTGATGGACTGGAGCCTGACACAGCTGTCCTTGCTGCGATCCCCAACGATCAAACTGATGTTGATTTGAAAGTTTAGTTACGAATTATCCAATAAGAAAAATTGATTTTCAAAGTGAAGCGGTACATAATATGTTCAGTAGATGATTTTCTTTTCGCCTCATTCCCTTGAGTTTTGTATCCCGAGATTAGAATAAGAACGAAGAAATATATTTGAGCAGAGTTTCGCTTTTCTTGGTCGTTTAGTCAAGGTGCAGAGAGTCGTCCATTGAGCTTTCTTGTTGAGACTCGGTAGTTTTAACTTTGAAGACAAAAACGGCCCCAGAAACGGTTCCAGGGACCTCAGTTGATTCTATAAACATGCCTCATTTGATTTTTCATAGAAAGCTTTTTGTTAATACAAATAGAACAAAACTAATTATACAAAACGTTTCTAAAACTAAAATTAAGTATCGAAAACGGTTTCTATGGGCGAAAGTAGCCCTAAAATAGCCTAAGTTTCGTAAGCCATACGGTACTTCGTTCGATTTATTTTTTTTCCAGAAATTTTCTATAAAAAAAGAATATAAGTGCAAAACAAGTTAATTGTGCCACACGCCAGCTCTTCAGATTTTGGATATGTTGTAGAGAATTTTTTTTTCTGATCAGGACAATGTCAAAAACATTTGCTTGCAATTTTTTCCTGGTCAAACTCTAGATTGACTGTATGTTGACAGAGAGACCCGCACAAGACTACCACCGTACTTCCAATCCATAGGTCCGTCCAGGCAAGTTGTGACGACTGTGAAACACTCCCTTGGGGTATCACACTATAAATAGAGATATCTTTTCCAGCAGGAAGAGGATGTTGAAGGACAGCCAGAGGTGCAAGTACAAAAAGCTGGAGGAAATCTTCTGTCAAGACGAGCTGATGTTGCCAAAACAGTCTGTATTTGGCTGCTTGCAGTTATAATCACCGCATTTTTTATAATGAGTGGTATCTTCCTGTACCAGGAGATGGCTGCTCGTCAAGTAAGTATTCTTTTTGCCCTAGGTTAGCTGACCATACACTGTTACAAGTTTAGTCAGTCACTTTCTTGATGGTGTATGTTCATATAGATAAAGACCACTTTTACATAGAGGCTGGATTACAAGTTGACATCATCCTACTCGACTTGGCCAAAGCTTTCGATAAGCTCCGTCATAGGCTTTGCTTTGCTTTATTTGTAAAAAACGAAAAGAAATCAACAGACGAATCCCGGAACTGCCAACATGCCAAAGGCTCTAAACGGCCACTTCAGGAACTCAGACGAATTAATACCTCTAAAGAAGACAAACTTCATCTCTTACGAAAATCACTTGTGAGTTGTGTCAGCGTCAGACGCGACAACAATTCCATATAAAAAGAGAACAAGAAAACAAAGTAAATAAGACTAACTTTCAAGAATCAAGAAGATGTTTTTTCATCTTTTTCTGGCTTCTTATCCAAAAGTTGAAATCAGCAGGGGTTTACGAAGAGGTGGTTGATTGGATACAAGCTTTTTTAACCAGCAGAACACAGAGAGTTAAAATAGCAGTTGACACTAAAACCACAGTATTGTCAACCCTCCAGCCAGTCGCAAGCGGAGTACCGCAGGGCTCGAAATTAGGACCTACACTCTTCAACCTGTATTTCAGTGATGCCCCAAAAGTGGTAGAAAACAACACAAACCTGCACGCTGATGACTAGAGGCGTCACTAGCCAAAATGTTTGAGGGGAGGGGGGGGGGGGGGTACGAGGTATTTACCGACTGGCTGGTAATTTTTACCGACTGTTTCTGCAGAAAAAACGACTGTTTCCAGCAACAGAAAATAAAATAAAAACAAAATCGACTGATTTCCAGAAAAAACGACTATTTTGACGAAAAATCGACCAATTTTCAGATAAAACGACTGTTGTCATGAAAAAAATCAACTGTTTCGACGAAAAATCGCGGCGCCGACTCGGTTATTTTTTACCGACTGGCCGACAGTAAGCTTATTGGCTCAGTCCAAAATACAACTAGGATCGCATTCATGCAGAACGACATAGATCGCCTTTCGGATTGAGCGTACGCCTGGCTACTTGAATTCAGCGTTGAAAAATCGGAAGTCCTACACATTGGCAGAACAAATCCTGAAAAGACATATTCATTGGCTGATGGGTAGGGTGTTAGATAGACCTGGGCAGGGTCTTCGATGACCTGGAGTCGGTAACTCATGAGTGGAGCCTTGGTGTCATTATTGACAACAAGATGAAATTTGATCTGCATGGAAAGTACTCATCATTCAGCGCAAACCAGGCCCTTGGAACCATCCGCAGGACTTTCACAAATCGTAGCCTCTTTGTCATATCAAAGCCATACAAATCCATGGTCAGGCCAAGGGTTGAGTTTTGTGTGGTTGTCTCCAGTCCTGCTTTCAAAAAGGATAAGTTCCTCCTTAGGCTACTGCTCGCTTCTCTGAAACTCGTAACAATGTTGAAATTCCCCTAGGAAATGTGACAGAACAGGGGCCTGCTCCTCGTCACATTTTGCAAGACAAGGACCGGATTTTCAAAGTGGCTTTACAAGTAGTCGTTAATTACGTAAGCATCATTTGGGATACGAGTTGAGAAGCTCTTCGGGCGATCTTTAGAAAATAGGAAAGAGTGACATGTATGTGTTTCTGCATGGCTCATTTTTCATTTTTTGCTTGTTTTCAGTGTCGTGCTCTTTCTTTGTGCAAAATGATCTTCAACATGGCCAGTGAAACGATGTTTTGGTACTGCAAGAAAAAAACGCATAGATCATCATACAAACAAAAAGAACGAAGAGACAGAAAGTCACTTTTTTTTTAATTGCTCACGTGAATTGAGGCTAAAAGATTCAATTTTTTTCCAACCTGTGTGATTTCTTACCCGTAATCGGTTTACGGCCACCTTAATTTTGGCCACCAAATTCTCGCTTTTCTAACTTATTTATTTTAAAGGCCTACAAATTTCATGGATGGTGTCGCATCCCGACGGACACTGAAGATAGTCAACGGCGTATTTTGGTGCTGGATGATGACGTGGAACGTAGCCAAGATAACAGACTAACGGTGAGTGATTGAATTCGCTTTCACCAAGGCCTGAATTATTGACATCAGACCAAGTTTTGTTTCGGCTCATTATAATCCTGATGCTAATACTGTTCCGGTTGTTATAATTACGCAGAATTCCTCCTTAATCAGCCCTGTTGATGCAAAAAGTTCCCAGATAAGTTCCCTCACAATTTCCCAAATGTAAATATTTCTCCACCCGAGCTGACCGCGAATCCTTGGCAAATATAGGGCCGAAGTCTAGCTGAAATAAAATTCAGCTGACGTATCCGTTTTGCACTGTCAAGTTTTTTTGTTTTTTTCGCTGGACGTGTCAACTGGTGGTGTTGGGGACCGGGTACTGACGGGGGAATGCGCATATTTCCATTTGTATGAATGGCATGTAGTGAAGTATAAATGTCGTATTTATTTAAAGAAGTCTTTCCATCCCGTGCATTACGAATTTGTCTTCTCAGCCGGGCTCTGGACATTTTGTTATTTACTTTGTTATTAAAAAGAACCTGAACCTGAACCTGAAGTATATTTCCCAGATGTGTTCTTAAAACTTTGTGCCATTAGTCAAAGCAAGAGCTGGAAGCTCAGATGGCACTTGCAAGGCTGGTTCAGAGAATGAAAGTAGAAATTCGCCTCTCTGTGGGTTTGTTCTGAGCACTTGTAACAAAACCCTTAAAGTTCATCAGTGACGGATCAAACAATCACGATGCCACATTACTCCCTCACCCCCCCCCCTAGAATACAATGTTACATCAGAAATCAGCAGATTCCTACACAACATATTTTCGCTAATATATCATTACGGCTTTTTTTGCTGACTGCCGTACTCCCATTTACTAACTTCGACAAATATAAGCGGAGTTTCTTTTTTCTTATCCATTCGTTGTTATTATACGCTCCTGATTATTGGTATTGTTGTCAAACATTCATATTAACGGTGTTGAAAGGAGAATCCCTTGTAAGCTCTGGAATCAGCTGCAAGTAAGTCGGTTATATTTTTGTGAATTTTTGGCAGTTTTGTGTCTTTACATCCAGAAAACAATACTTTTCGTCGGTACTACAAACAGAAGAAATTTTTCATCCGATTACACTAGAGCAATCTGTCAGCCAAAGAGATAGTTTATTTTAGTAGCAGTCGTGGCACTCTCATCACTCAGCTCTACAAAATGATTCATTTTCGTACATTGCCGAGAGTTTTTGAATTTCCGCGCCTTGCAGTACCATGCTCTGAAATCGTGCCCAACCTATACGCCGAAGAGTCGATGACGAGCGATAACAAGAAAACGGCTTATTTTTGAATTGCTCTCTATTGGAAGTCAGAAATGTGTATGTGTGAAGTATTTTAAACAAATTAAAGCGTAGTTAGTGCCCATTTTGCTTTAAGATAAGAATGACCGAGGACCCTAGGAAATCACGAGAATGTATCGTTTGTTAAAAAGAAATTTGTTTGCGCACCTGGCAGTAATGATGCGCACTTTAAGGGTGCTAGAAGTTTATCTTTAAGCAAACCCCTAAGGAACAAGACCAAAGGTTTCGATGGGATCCCAAAAGTTCAAATTTGTCCAGACAATTGGGTCTTGTCTTCCCCAGATCCAGTCTTCGCCAGACTCCTTGGAACACTTTTACTATTAAAATGTAGAAACAGATTAAGGACAAAGTAGCTAATCATATGAGAACAGTTCAGATATGGATTCAACATGTGTGTTTACCCTTTTAAGTCGTATCTATTTTGACGAAGCAGATCGAAACTTCCTGCCTTACTTCTGCCAATTTTCCGGCTTTGGCGGAATTTCGGAACTACTTGTCGGAAAATAAAGCTCAAAAACGAATTCAGCGTGTCTCCTTACCCGTACATCCAACCTCTAATCAACTTCAGATCAAACTTTTGCTTTTAACAAATTTTCCGGTTTCAGCCGGTTTCCGAGCGATCTGTACGTCCGGTGATAAAATGATTGTCATATGCGAATTCAGCATGTCTACTATCCCACAAATCGAACATCTTATCAAATTTAAATAAAACTTTTACTTTAAACAAATTTGCCGGTTCTGGCTGGATTCCGGCAGAACTAATTGTCCGACGAGAAAATAATTTTTAATTCGGACTCAGCACGTTTCCTTGCCCCTAAATCAACTTCATATTAAACTTTAAAGTTCCACAAATTTTCCGGTTTTCGCCTGATTCCGGGTGAACTATTTGTCCGACGAGAAAATAAATTTCATATTCGGATTCAGCATGTCTCTTTACCCCTAATTCGACTATTTAATAAGCTTTTAAAAAATATTTTTTGTTCCCCGTAATTTCAGACCCCTCCCCCACCCCTAAATATAGAGCTACATAGCCCATCTTCGAACTTGACCTGTACTTTGACCTAAAGAGTCCTCATGCCATGTTTGATCAAAATATATCAACCCCTTCGAGAGATATCGTGCTAACAGACGGACGGACGGACAGACGAACAACTTTTGCGATGTCATAGGTATCCCTCCACTTACGTTTTGGGATAGTTTGCAATTGCCATAAAAATTCCATAACATCGCATTTTTGCTTCCCCGTACATCACAGCCTATTTCTTCCTTTTTTTTCAATTTTAGTCTTTTAGTGTCTTGTTCTATTTTATTTGTCTTTCTTTCCACTCCGCTGTTGAGCCTCTTTAGATTATTATTAGATTAGATTAGATTTCATTTTACAAATGTCCTGCTAAGAAAGCCCCAAAGGCCTTGTTGACCGCAGGTGGCAGTCTTCTCTATTCTATTACTATTTTTACATTATTCTACAGGCCATTCATACACGGCTCATACATATACAACACACATTAGGCTTACAAAAAACACTCGCTCATCATTACTATTCTTTTGCAAGGAAAGATCTCTTCGCTGTAGCCTTGAAGGATGCCAGATGACTCGAGTTTCTAATTTCAACTGGAATTATATCCCATATAGAGGGGCCAAAATTTCTAATCACGAATGAAGTCATGGGTCAGAAAAACTAACAAACAAATACCAATATAATTCAGTACCGTAGCACTTTTTATGGTACGCGATCTAGGGTTAGGGAGGGTGGAGGCACATCACCTCCGATCCCGTTCCAGTGTGTTAGAATTTTGCTGTCGCGTCCCGCACGGAATCTGATTCGAACAAATGACATCGCGTCATAACTGTAAATCGATTTGACCACCAGCTCCCCCCCCCCCCCCTGTCTGGTCTTGTCATTAGAGAGAAAGGAGAAGTGGGCTCCTGTGATTCGCTCATGTGACATTCCTGGTATGCTCAGGAATTTCCTATTAATAAGTGAACGTTTACACCATGCAGTCACATGAGCGACTGAACAATTGATTGAGACAGTTACTGTGTCTACACCACAAAGTTACTGAGCAATAAATATACTGAGGAAAAAAAAACTGATAAACAAATATATGGACCAGAGGAGGTTTTCAGTTGAACTTTAAAACTGTTTTTGTCTTATCAGTTCTCTGACGACTCAAATGGATTGGCCTTGGACGGGTCAGATACGGATCAGCTGGTGAACATAGCACAAAATATGTTCAAAGATTTTGAAGCGCAAATGCGTCTCTTTTTTGACGAGGAAATTGATATTAACGATTACGAGGAGCAGATCAAGATTGAAGTGCCGCAATTCGGTGGCAACCGGCCCGGACGGTTCTTCCATGACTTCAAAGTGGTTAGTACATTTTTTCTACCTTTCTGCCTACCATTTTTGTTCATTTTCCGAAGTCTATACTTCAGATTGCCTTTTATATGTATAACCACAGAGACGCGAACCGTTAGGTAAGGCCTTAAGCAGCTTTCACATTGACGCGTCGCTGCGATGCGCTTCGTTTATCTTGCACTGCGTACAGGTTGCGTTGCGTATCTTTCACACCTGCGCGACAAGCTTTCACGCTGGATGTGTATTTACGTTTTCCTTTCTCGGTTTCTTGTGCTGAATTCTAGTTTCTTTCATCATTACTAAGTTTTTATGGCACTTGAGCATGCTCAAGTGCCATATAGCGATTGTAATTTCTGTCGGTCTGTCTGTCTGTCGTTCTGTCGGTCTGTCCAGGTTTTGCTAGTTTGGGCACTTCCACATATGCTAGGACGATGAGACTTGGCAGGCATATAAGGGACCCAACCAGATTAACTTGGAAACAATCACTTTCCCGATCCGGCCATCGTGGGGGGAGTGGAGGAATGAGAAATCCCGAAACTAGTAACATGCATAACTTTAGAACGATTAATCGGACATGCATGAAACTTGATATATGTCAAGAACAAGTGCTTCAGATGCTCAGTTTCAAATCCGGACCAGATTCGATAACTAGGGGGGGGGGGGGGGGAGGCACCGGAAATCTCTTAAAACGCTTCCACATAAGCTAGTACGATGAAACTTGGCAGGCTTATCAGGAAACCGACCAGATTAACTTGGAAATAATCACTTCCTCGATCCGGCCATCGTGGGGGGAGTGGAGGGATGAGAAATCCGGAAAGTAGTAACATGCATAACTTTGGAACGGGTAATCAGACATGCATGAAACTTGACATATGACAAGAAGAAATGCTTCAGATGCTCAGTTTCAAATCCGGACCAGATCCCATAACTTGGGGGAGGGGGGCTGGAGGGGGCACCGGAAGTCTCGTGAAACGCTTCCACATAAGCTAGGACAATGAAACTTGGCAAGCATACAAGGGAAACAACCAGATTAAAACATTCGCTTCCCCGATCCAGCCATTGCGGGGGGAGTGGAGGGATGGGGAATCCCGAAACTAAAAACATGTATAACTCTGCAACGGATAATCGGACATGCATGATAATTGACTTGAAGAACAATTGTCTCAGATTTTCAATTTCAAATCTGGACCGAATCTGAAAACTGGGGGAGGGGGGGGGGGGGACCGGAAATCTCGTTAAATGCTTAGGGGTCGAGGGATCGGAATGGAACTTGAAGGGAAGAACAAGCATTAAACCTAGATACTTTGTAGACAAAACAAGATCGGATCGTGTCACAGTAGAGGGGTTGGAGGGCGTTTTCCCGGATTACCATGGACCATGAAACTTGGCAGACATATTAGGTACTCACCCAGGTTGACTTGAAAATAGTTCCTTTCCCGATCCGATGATCATGGGGTAGTGGAAGGATGAGGAATCCGGGTTCTAGTGACATGCATAACTCTGGAACGGGTGATGAGACGTTCATGAAACTTGTCAAGTGTCAAGAACAAGTGTCTCAGATGCTCAGTTTCAATTCTGGAACGGATCCGATAACTTTGGGGGGGGGGGAGGGAGCTGGAGGGGGGGGGGGCTGAAATCTCGTGAAACGCAGAGAGTTGAGAGATCGGGATGCACCGTAGATACATTATTGACAAAACAGGACCGGATCGTGTCACAGTGGGGGGAGTTGGAGGTTTTTTTCACAGTTCCGATGATCACGAGTTAGGGTACTTCCAGTGCTATGACCGTGAAACTTTGCAGGCATGTTAGGGACTCTAACAGATTGGCTTAAAAATAGTCCCTCCTCCTATCCAGTCATCGTTGGACGAAGAAACAGTTGTCAATGAGTGTATAACCATTTCAGATTTACTAGATCAAGCCCATTTTCTGATGAAATGAATATCGGGAGAGAGGTCCAGCCTTGAAAACTGCAAACCGTATCTGACAAACATACTAACTGTTCTTAAAAGTGCCATATGAGCTTTCACCTCATGTTCTTCATCTTTAGTAGGTTTTCTCCAATAGAACTTGGTTCTGTTCTTGCGTTGCGTCTTGTTTGTCTTCGTAAACTCTGCGTTGCGTCACCGTAAGCGTGACGCAAAGGTTGCGTAGCTCAGTTGAAAGCCTCGACGCGTAAGTGTGGAAGCGGCCTTACAGCAGAAAGGATGCTGGATAAATCGAATCTGTTTAATTTCGACGATGTTTGCAAGCTGTTTGAAACCACCCTTCAGTTTTATAACTCAGTAAATATAGTCTTAGGTTTCGTTTCCCCTTAGACCCTAGTTCCTCCTGCACCCCAAAAGGCGCTTAGGGTACTCAGAAAAAGTCGCCAGTCAGGTTTCCCGCCAATCGGACATCCCTCCATTATGGAGTTTACACGGATAAGAAATCCCGTCGAGCAGAAAGGAATTCCGGTCGACTTGAAAGGAATCTCGTCCCTGGCGCGGGTCAGCAGCAGCAGCAGTCAGAGTACTGATGTCATAAATACTATTAAAACATTTTTTTTTTTTGGCTAGTGATTTTGCCTTTTCCCTTTGTGTGTAAACATAATCTTGTCGGCAGAACCGGATTCTGTTCAAGTTTTCCTCTACTTGTAAACGCTGCATTTTAATGGGCGTGTTTATGATAAATAGATAAATACATCTTTTACTGACCAAAAACCTGTCATGGCTACACTAATTTTGATTGGCAAAGTTCTGTATATAAATAATAAGCACACACATAAGGTGATAGATTACTGAGGATGGTTGGTGGAGGAAGTTGGATTGTCTAAGCCCACTGTCTAAAAAATTGGGAAACGGAAACTGAAAGGATGTAGACTAGAAGTTTGAGCGGATTCGTAAGATTAAAGGTTTGGAATCCGAGTCCAAAGCCACCTTGACAAGCAGAAGATTTTAATCCATATTCGAATCCAGCCAAACGGACGAATCCTGGATTCAAATACGAATCCAGTTGGTTAAAAGAACCCAGTTTAGTAGGTATGCCACATTTTCTGGGCGGCTAAGAAGTCACAGGTACCATCAGGAAAAAGTGACATTGCCCTGTAGTTGATCAGACTAGCTAGGAAGGCATTCAGATTTACTGGCAGAAATACGACCACAAAAAATTCTCAAACGATTGGTAAGGAGCTCGTCTTTCCTAATCAAGTAATAAAAATATCTAGTTTGTAATATGTTAGTCTTTCCGAGAAGATTGACAATTTATTTAAAAAAAAGTTAAAGAATTTTAGCTTTTTCTTGGTTTCTAAGACATTTCTAAGAAAACAAGATAAGTAAAAAAATACACCAATCGATAGCCCATTAATGTAGGATTCAGAATATATATAGTTTGTTTGATTTAACTTCTGCGGTCCTGCTAGGTAAATTGTTTTCATACAGTTATAGGCCTAACTACCATATGCTAAAAAGTCGGTGACGTACATAGGCGCGGAGTAGTGCCGTACAATTTTGGTTCTCAGCACAGATTTGGTCTAGGAAAGTTTTCCAAACCTTCTGCAGCACTCCAGCTACCCCCTTGAACGATAGAGGTGCCTGGATCCCGGACTAAGGCCATAGGCTGTGACAGGAGGAATCTTGTGTTTTTGCAGATACCGTTGTATCTGATACTTGAACTTGAATACTTGATACCACTGTCTAGAGTCGCTTTTGCAGTTTTTGAGTATCCAGCCAGTTACTGTGGTATCTGATAGTTAGATACCACCGTCCCCGTCCGTAGTAACTGACGGCGGTTTTTCAAAAGTCATCTCACTTTCATCATCACCAACACAGTTTTGTCAAATTGGTAACCGTGACATTAATTTATCTCTGTTCGTAGTCTTGGTGACGTGCAACCTACTTGAAAACCGCAAGCCTTGTCGATAACCAAAGGCATGGTTTCTTATCTTAAGTTACCAAGTTCTTATGTGGGAAGTGCCATGGCTTCGTCACGCCCACAATTCCAAGAAACAAACGATGTGAAAATACGACAATTGACCTTTGTATTCACGGATAATAAATTGTCACGTACCAACTGGTGGGGACGTAGGAAGGGGGTGGGGGGCGGGGGTATCGTCGACTCACTAGAAATAATTAATAGACAATTAATTTTCTGGTACAGAAATATGACACAAAAGTTAGTAGTTCCGTAGAGGGGGAGGGGGGACGGCGCAGCTTCTGGAAAAAGCGGAGAAAAGCTGATAGTAATATATAAGTAGCTTACCCATATACAATTTGGGGAAACATCCTGGAAAAGGTAGCCTTTTATAGTATCCCGCGTTTGGCAAATGAAAATTCTGCTACCTGATCTAACGATTTAGCATAAACCAGAAAAGTGAAAAAAGCACTTTAGACGCTTGACCGTTGTCCTTCGTTTCATCCTTAAGGCATTCGACATCATTTTTATGGTTTTATCGCCCATCAGGTTTCACTCGAATTCCGGTACCAACCCCTAAGCTGGTCAGATCCGGCCCCAACGGATCATCTAGTGCATATATTTCCACATTCCATGTTTCATTCCAGTCGTTATGCTCGTTTGACCCCTCCAGAGAATTTCCGAGAATCCGGTTCGGACGCATAAATGGATTATCGAGGATATATTCTAAGGTTCAGGTTCATTTAATTAAAAAAAAAAAAAAACAACAACAAGGAATTGTACATAATGTCATGGCAGAGAGCAGGCTCGATGGCAAGAAGGTAAAACAAAAACAACTTAATCATGGTCATACACAACTGTATACAACATCTGCCACCATCCGATCCCAAGAAAGGGGACACCTGAAAAGCAACCTCCGCATTAAAAAAAGACGAGACAGCCAAGCAACTGTCAATACTCAGTGGACAAGCCATCAATCTTCTTACAAATTGTGTATTTATTTATCACTCAATATTCAATCAGAAGACTTGATTTTATTTTACTTTTTAAAACATTTAAAGAACGTTGCAGGTCAAAAATAGATTGATATTTGTTCCATGATTTTATAACACTATTTCGAACAGAGAATCTTGATCTTTCGGTTTGTTTAAATGGTTAACGTATTAGCAATGCGTTCCGCGAAGTGATGCGTTCACTCTCTTACCACTTAAACAGTTTCAGTGCAATCCGATCATCTGTTCGTAACTTACGCATGCCACAAGTCCCCTACTCCTCATCCCTCCATCCTCCTTCATCCTATAGTTGAATCGAAGAAAGGAATGTTTCCTAGAGCATTTGGGTGGTCCTCAATACGTGTGCTTAGTTTCATTGTCCTAGCTTATGTGCCTGAACTAGCTAAACCGGTTAGTGGACGGACAGAAAATTGCGCTCGGTATTATGGCACCTAAAGCCGAAACAAAACGAACCGGTCGCTGATTGAGTCAAGCAGTAACTTTATTACCCTTAGGGGAGCCGAGGCCACGTTCGCCCCTTTTTCAGCACCTTATTTTTTGTGAAAATAGTTTCTGACTTCTGACAACTCTAAAAGTTCCGAAATATATGTTTATCGATGGGGTATCTAGGAAAAAAATGACAAACAGCCAATGTATAATCGATGCATCACAAAAATGGGTCACAAGTAAATTCTCTGAAGATGGCTAACCAGGGCCAACCTGGTTCACATTCGCCACGAATTAGCCCACGTTGCCATCGTCTTGCGCCAAGTTCATTAAAGCACCTATTGTTCTTAATCTAGCCCTAGGATTAGTTTTATTTCAGGTTTATATTTGTCACGTAAGTAGGTGTATAGGATAATTTTTTAACTCGTAAGTCCTGAAAGGTCCACAGCAAACTTTAGGGGTTCAGCAACTCTTGGACTGTCACTCGAAATTGGGGATTATCTCAGTATTCTTACAACCTGTAATCCAGGACCGCAAGATTCTTCTTCAGTAAAGCACGGGAGCTTGCTCATTTCTAAGTATTTCAATAAGTTCACATTTGGATAGCCAGATCATCTTCATGTAGGAACAAGAAACTTCCAACAAGGCTATTTCATTTTCCCGGGAACCAAGGCTTGATCCAACCATTCTGAGCTTTCCCAGCGTGAAGTACATGAGAATATCCTTCCTTTTTCTTGTGCAGTCCAACAAAATATGCAGGATGAAGTAATCAGTTTGTCGCGAAAATTAAACTGTCCAGGTTCGCCATGCTATGTTTACCATTGCTAGAGCGCGAACCAGGGCTGGTTTTGCTGTCGAACGTAGGCCTTTTCCTTCTTTTCAGAAAAAACAGCCCTTCTTAGTTATTATCGTAAATGAGGGTAAAATATTCCTCCCATCATAGTTGCTAAGTTGCAGACAATCATGTCGAGATAAAGAGATCTTTTTGATCTTTAAGTTAAGGATTGGCTTTTGCCATTTTCCTTTGCGACACAATTTGGTTTTAAAGCACCAGAAAACAACTTGCCCCAGAAAATCTACAAAACTTTTATAACATCCTTCTGAATCTATTAAAACTGTCGCTACTAGATGGCAGCTCAAATGCTAAATTATGTTTTCCCCTATAAGAAATGGTACAAAGGATGATCATATGGAGTGTAGGAGAATGGGAAAGAAAGGAAGAAATTAGATTAAACTATAGGCTACAACCCTAAATAAAAGCATGGCTCTAGTCTGAAGAATTAATAAATCCGGCTCGGTGCTGGCACATTATTGTCCTAATGTTCAATTCTTTTTCTTCTGCAGAATGTCACCGGTATTCTTGACGTTGCTGCGAAGCGGTGCTTCGTAGCACCTTTGGACCCGTCTGTGGTCATGCCTCCAACCGGTCTTATTGACATGCTGATGCGAACCAGAAGCGGTAAGACGCATTCCCACCCTTAAAGCACTATTAACCAGCTGAGCGATTGGCTCTTACCTTTTCCAGCCCTTGGTGTAAAAATATTCTCGGATGAGATACTTTCGTGAGTTGCTGTTACGATGCTCTTCACGGATGGTTGTCGTAGCGCCGAAGTCCACATGTGCTCAAAGAACGCAGACAACTACCATATTCTTGTCGCCTTGAGCTTTTCCTGAAATGAGCCGCGAGCGTCCGGGGTAGTAGCTATAGGCATTTTTACGCGACATAATTGTGGGCCACACACTTCTGGGTGTTTGTCGCGGAAGCACGATTGTGTGCCCCACAGTCGAGCCACGAGTTGAAACTCGCGGAAACGCCTTTTAGTCTATTTTTTTGGCGGAAATTTCAAATATCTGCAAATAAAAATAAAATTCATGTAAAATCTCAATAAATAGAACTCGAGGCTTATTTCCTTACCATTATGTGCAAAAGGGATTCTCAGTTTTAAGTCTATATGTTTGAAAAAGTAGTTAACTTTATTGTCTAGACAGTATTTGGCTGCGAGCCACAAAATCAACAATCACCTCGCCAGTTGTTTGTCGAATTTGAGCCACAAAGCGAGCCACGAAAGTCCTGTTGGTCGCGGAAACACACTTGTGGGCCGCACAAAAGGCCGCGGAAACACACTTTTCGAGCCACAATCGACCCACAAACTGTTTGTTGGAGCACGGAAAAACGCCTTATATGTTATGTGTCGTTTGTAGTTTCTGCCTCACTGCCTCATCACTAGGGGGTGAACAAAGGATTTTATTTTGACGCTCCAGTTTTGCTGAAAAAGTGCTTAAGATTCCTGTACTGACCAAGTTTTAACTAATTGTGGGCTATCAGTACAGTGAACTGGATTCTCTGAATAGCTCGTCCAAGACAGGCTAATGCTCTTGACAAACTTCGTTCTCATAGAAGGCTTCCTCGCGGTTCTTGAAAGCCCTAGATGCAGTTTCCATTCCGAACGTTTGTAATTTCTTCAAAACTAATCAAATCCTTTATTTCCTCCCTTTTAAAACCCCCTTAATATAACAATATAGTGGCAAAATGTTGATGTTTTAAGTGTATTTAGTCCCTTACAGGCTAGCCTCTGGGCATTGAAGAGTTCCGTTTTTTTTTATTTTTATAAACCTATATTTTCTCTGCGATATACAGAGATTATATTGTAACACTTCGATTTCTAATCCAAGAAATCTCTGAATTAATACAAATTATTAATTCAAAAAAGTTAGAAAGTGGTGCACCTTCAAGTTCTCAGATTGTTGGTTGGACTTGGTATGAGTATTATTCGTCTATTTTTTTCTGTTGTAAATTATGCTGTTCATGCGGTTTAACTACTTTGTTGGGCACAACACTGTCCGAAGTTTCGTATCAGATAACACACGATGCCTGGCTTCAAGAGATAACCCTTGCGTTAGCCGTTATGTTTTTCAGACTTTACGCACTAAAACGTCGTGCAAATGAGAAGAGTCAGAACATCTTGTTCTGAACATTTTCTGTTGTCATCATGAAAACTGAAAAGGCAGCAGATACTTTTTTGGCTCTTCCCGGCAATGCTTGTTGTTCATAACGTTTGCAAATCCGTGACAGATGTTATCTGTTAAACTCCGCATCCTTGGGTTATTGGCTACGCAACTTCTGACAGTGAATCAGTTTACCGCGAGGAAACCCGTCTGACGTAGAGGGTAATTTCAGAACGACGAGAAGTTCCCGTAAGTAAGTTGCGAAGGAAGACCCGTGGAAACTGCCACTATTGGCTACTGAAATTTTTCCAGGGCATCGACTTTATTTTTTCAGGAATTTGCAGTGAGAACGTTGCCGGAACGTTGCCTGAACATATCTCGAATTTTAACTTAGCGTTATTAATTGTAACTACCAACAGTTCGACAGAGTGAATTTTACTACACCAAACTAAATATTACAAATCATTTACATACCCAGATTTCGGTTACACACTCGTCGGTTTTCTTAAAACTCGTACTCACAAATATTCTCCTAGATTCTCGCGACACACCAACTCTCACATAACTCGTCTATATAGTCCTGCGTGCGCCGCGCTCCAGTGGGATAGTATTAAACTAAGTAGTGTGCATCTCGGCCGCTTACGACTTACGGATGCTGTTGTACATTTTAGTCTGCAGCTCAACAGAAACTAAACCTTTTGTCTCTAGAATTGGTCTGTCATCGCGGGACCTGGATGGGTTTTGAGTAGGATCCAGGAAGAGGGCCGTTTTCTGGTTGAATGCGAGCAACTTTTCGGACCCCAGGAGGCATTTTCTTAGTGGGTATACTGTCAAGCTCCCCGATGTTCTTGATACAAAAAATAAAGCTAAGGTACTTAAAATATGCCAATTTTTAAAGTGTATTTAGTTAAAGAAAGACAAGTATTGAGTGATGTAAAGTGTATTGTAACCATCATGTATTTTTGTACGGCCAATTGGCTATTAAATTTATTCATATATTCATTCATTCATAGGACAGTGCCTACACTCCAAGAGATAAACAGGGTTTTTGTTATTTCAGGGTACTATGAAAGAGCGATTGAGGTTATCCGTGACACGATGAGGGTTGTCACCCCTCCTGTTGACAACAGGGAGGGTTTCGGATACCTTATAAATAGTCAGTGCGAGTCTTACCCCATCTACCGCCTTGAAAAGATGACGAAACCAAGTAAGTGTATTAATTCGTCTTCGCGTCAACTGTCCCTCCGTAGCAGAGCAAAATAACACTAGGGAGTAGCGCCAAGACTTGACAAGATAGACACACATTCTAATAGCAGCGATAGTAGCACCACTAGCGATAGAGAACGTCCCTTCTGAAACTCATTCAGCCGTTCACCAGCGCTGGCTCCGATAACTTCGTATTCTGAACGTAGCAAAAAAATGATACAGTCTCCATTGTTTCCTTGGTGTGTGCATACCGCACCTCTGCTTTACTAGAAATTTCTAAACCCTTAATATAGATGGCACTTTACACAAGGGACTTGACCGTGACCATTCCATAAACAAATTTTTGAATATAATTTAGAAGTCTAGGACTCCCTTGTCGGAGCCACGTAGACAAACCAGGACCCACAAGACGGTCTCATGGTGAAAACCAAATAAACCAGTAATTTTAATGGGGAAGACACCCTTGAGATCACTACTTATAAAATAGTTCACTACTTATAAAATAGTTCACTACTTATAAAATAGTTACACTACTTATAAAATATTTCTAAACCCGCAAGTTTGTCTCGCTTTAAATGCCGCAAGCATAGTGGGCGGTCCTACGAATATGGCCCGTTTGCAAACAATGGAAAGCATAGGTTTTGGCGCTACTTCTTTGTGTTATTTTGCTCTGCTCCGGAGATACCAGGATAGGATAGATAAAAAACCCATCGCAATCATCTCGTCTGTATTACTGTAATAGGTCATTTATATATGAATAGAAGCAGGTTCAGGTTTTTGGGATCCGAAAACGTAAGTGGAGGGATACCTATGACTTCGCAAAAGTTGTCCGTCCGTCTGTCAGCACTGTAACTCTCGAAGGCAATGAGATATTTTGATGAAACTTGAGGAGTTTTTCCGCGACACAATTGTGTGCCACATACATCTGAGTGTTTGACGCGGAAACACGATTGTGAGCCACACAGTCGAGCCACTAGTTGAAACTCGCGGAAACGCCGTTTTGTCTATTTTTTTGGGCGGTAATTTCAAATATCTGCAGATGAAAACAAAATTCATGTAAAATCTCAATAAATAAAACTCCAGGCTTATCCCCTTACCATTCTGTTCAAAAAGCATCCTCAGTTTTAAGTCTATATGCTTGAAAAAATAGTTAACGTTATTGTTTAGACACTATTTCGCTTCATAATTCTAATTTCCCGCCAGAATCGAGCCACAAAATCGACAATCACCTCGCCAGTTGTTTGTCGAATTTGAGCCACAAAGAGAGCCACGAAAAGCTTCTTGGTCGCGGAAACACACTTGTGGGCCGTGCGAAAGACCGCGGAAACACTCTTTTCGAGCCACAGTCGACCCACAAACTGTTTGTGGGAGCACCGAAAAACGCCTTTGGTGCGAGGGTTTTTTGAGTCAAGGGAAAGGTCGAGTTCGTAGATATGGGCCCCATGGAGGGATCTCGAATTAAGGGGCGAGAAAAATATTTTTCAAAAGCTAATGAGATAATCGAAGGGGTAAGAAGACATGCTGAACACGAATATGAATCAAGTAGTTCGCCCGGAATCCGGCCAAAACTGGAAAGTTTGTTAAAAGTAAAAGTTTTGTCTGAAGTTGATTAGATGTCCGATTTAGAGGTAAGGAGACATGCTGAATCCGAATATGAAAATTATTTTCTCACCGGACAGGTAGTTCACCCGGAATTGGGCAAAAACCGAAAAATTTGTCAAAAATAAAAGTTTAATCTGAAGTTGATTAGGGGTTTGATATAAGGACAGGGAAACATGCTGAATCCGAATACGAAAATTATCCTCTCGCGGAAGTAGATCGCTAGGAATCCGGCCAAAACCGGAAAATTTGTTAACAATATAAGTTTTATATTTTCTACCTGGACACATATTTCGCCACAAATCCGGGTGAAATTGGAAAATTTGTTTAAAGTTGAAATTTTATCTGAAGTTGATTAGAGGTTCGACAAAGGGATGAGGAGATACGCTGAATCCGTTTTTGAACTTCAATTTTTTGAAAGACGAGTAGTCCGCCCGGAATCCGGCCGAAACAGGAAATTTGGCAGAAGTAAGGCAGGAACTTTCGTCAAAGTTGAGATGACGTAGCTAGGCTATAGGGGTAAACACACATGCTGAATCCTCATTTGAACTTGGTCTACTCAGATGATTACCATTTGCCTTAATCTGTTTCTAAATTTTATTAGTAAAATTCTCAAGTAGTCTGGCGAAGACTGGTTCTCTACAAGACCCAATTGTCTGGATGAAGTATTACATTTTCGGGATCCCATCGAAACGATGGGATCCCATCGAAATTTAGTGTAATAATAAACTAAATAACAAAATGTTCAGTGCCCGTCTGAGACAGATTCGTCGTGCACGAGAGGGAAAGAAAGATGGAAAGCGAACCGAATGCGAAAGTTTTTTCACATTTTTGTAAAGTCCGCAAAATCAGAACAGATCCGACAAAAAGCAATTATTTTACGTTGTGAACTTCAGAATCAGAAGTCACCGCGATTCGGGCTATAACCCGACGTGTATGACCGATCGAAACGTGTTTCGAGGTTTCTATTCTCAAATGGCTAACCCTTTGCTTAACACTTAGACCGAACCACAATAGGCCATAAACCACCCATCATGCACCAGGCATTACAGGCCAGCCCACTCTAAGGAGCCTTAGACAAGACTCATGACAATGACCTAATAGGCCCGTAAATAAACAAAAGGCTTTATTCTTTGGTACTTACAATATAAAAAAAACCTTTATGTAAAAAGGCTTGTTGCCCGGTCGAGCCCCGGAAAAGAAGTGTGAAGAAGATGATTCATGCTCCGGCGATGAGTCACGAACATGAGTTAATATAAATAATAAAGAGTCACGGCATTATAAGAGATTAAGCATACTGAAAGGAAAGGGACTAGCGGTGCCTTACGGCTGCACAAGTGTACGGGATGCAGATTGCACCACCGTAACAATAGTAGTTCAGGAAGTTAAAGTTGGAGGAGGGTCGAAGAACAGGATTTATCGCAGAAGAGCAGAATATATTGAACAAAAAAAAAAAACGTTAAAAGGATCTAAAATTCAAGCTAAAGGCTTTTAAAGCGCAAGTCACAGTAGATACACGTTCTGATCCAAATATTCAACTCCGTTGAAACTGTAATGTGTGCTACATTAGGTATCCGGTATTACCTTTTGTGTTAACTTCTAGTACGAAACTAAGTATCTAATATACAAGAAAGAGACATCGAAGAGATGGCGGTTTTCTAGGGAAGTCTTCAAACCGTCTTGGAAGATGTACGTGTAGCGTGTACCCAAGCGGTTGGTACGTATTTCAACCCTACCGGGACTCTTTCGTCCGGAACCTAGCGAAACATTTCGTGTCGTTACAGGGATTTCTCAAAGAATACCCACACTCGGAGAAATATGCATAATCGGCACTCTTGAACAGTGAGCTCTTCAGAAGGGACAAGCGGGAGATTTACTCGCATCGAAAAGTGCCGAACAAGGAATGCGAGCATGAGTCTAATGCCGTTAGGGTAGATAATTAAGTATGCGAAGCACCTGCTTTATTTGCCAAAGTTATACCATTCCCACGTGCTAACGGAGCGTTTCCAAGTTAAAGATGCAAGCTACACTTTTGGAAATTTCGTCGGCTCTGCCAAAAATCGTGGACAACTGGGCCCAGCCAGCGCACGACAATACATTATTTTCCGGCCGATGAATGAAAACTTGTATATCTGTTTTGTTGTCTTTTATTTAATTCTTTTATTTTACTTTACATACTCCGCTTTCCAAATGGTGGATCAGCAATAAATTACTTACTTACTTATAAATATTGAACGGGAACTTCGAAATCTAAGGAATGATTAGGGACGTTGAGTGGATCAGCAAAATAGGTACGACAGGTCTTGTAAGTGACGGTATACAGATATAAAAGTCACGTGAATCGTTTTCCCCCCTTTTTCAGTGGAACGGGCATTAATTGTTCGTCAAACCGAATGCGGCTGAGACTCGACAGTCTAGTTACTCATCACTTATTCACTTGATTAGGCCTGAAAACCCGATTAAAATGCGTTACTTCGTATGTCCGTTATCCACAGATAACCGATTTCATCAGATGAACTTATTCTTTCGGATTGGTAGTACCTCTATATACATGTTCCTCTACATTTACCAACTACAAATATAAGCTATTGGTCAGAACTTAAATACAAATGTCTGATTCCTTGCAAGGCATATCTTAAAATCATCTTCTCATTGTCAGGACAGACGGGATATGCAAGCCTTTGTTGAAATTCAAATTCTCCGCGCCTTGTCGAATTTCGGTTTGTCATGCACGCAGCGCACACTCTGAATGTTATTAGTTGCGTATTTGCAGATACCATGGTCTAAAGTTGTTTTTGCAGTTACCGATATCTGATCCCACTGTCAAAAGGCGTTTTTCGTGGTATTTGAAAAAGCCATCTCACTTTCGTCTTTACCAACAACAATGACTAGGATTTTGTCAAATTGGTGAGAACGAAGTTTGGAACTTAGTGATGTAACTGGGTTGGGTATCAGTTTTTCTTTAGGGATAACTTTGAAAAACGCAATTTCGGCAATACTCTATATGACCAAGTCCAAAACACGCCAATGATTCTCAGGAAGAAGGAGTAAACGTGTCCGTAACGACTCAAACTCAATGACTCAAACCCTGAGTCAGCGCAGCTGTGACACCGTTTCTTCCGTTCTTCCGCAGGTACCCAGAGGTTCTGCATCGGAAGGGAGAGATAGTCATCAAGTGTTGTCGTTTTTGCAGAGCAACCGTGGTACCAGATACCACGGTAACTGCAAAAAGACTAATTGCAGTTCCACTTACCGTGGTAACAGATACCATGGTATCTGCAAAAATGCAACTATTACTAGAGCGCTGGACGAAAAAATGCAAAATCCCTTAGATGATATATTCAAATAGTGCATAAAAGGAAATACGTCAGCTACGATGCTTTGGCAGCGATATTTCGGCCGTTCTTGGCAAGGATCTTCGTCAGGCAAGGGTCTCACAAGGTCCTTTGCCAAGAAGGACCGGCTGCCAAAGCATCGCAGCTGACGTATTTCCTTTTATGCATTATTTGAGAAGGATATGTTTCTCAGTCAGCTTGGGCTCAAGGAGTATTTATCTACCCTTAGACGAGTCAAAATGCTTCAGTATATTCAACTATCAAATCCAAAAATCAGGTGCCTTTTCAGTCAAATTTAAAGTTTAACTGAAAAGTCCACTTCGGCCGATCACAGTTACATCAATTTTCAGCAGAATTTACGAAAGTTTTGTTGCCACATGGCTTAAAGAATATCTTTTAAAAGTAACTGATCGAAAGCAGTTTGGTAACATTCCTAAGTGTTCGACAGTCCATTACCTAGTTAATTTGATTGATTTTATTTTAAAACATCTAGATGAACCTGGCAAATGGATAAATTTATTTGCAATTGATTTTAAAAAGGCATTTGACCTTGTTGACCATAAAATTCTTTTGGAAAAAAATATACCCGATTTTATCGTCAAAATCATCAAGAGCTTCTTGACAAATAGAGAGCAAACTTTAAAGTATAAAGGCCATTTTTCTACTTCTTCACCAGTTTTTTGTGGAGTTCCACAAGGAACTGTGATCGGTCCGCTGTGCTTCCTCCTCATGATAAATGAAATTGCTGCTGGGCTGGAGGACAGATGGAAATACGTTGACGACCTGCCCCTAGCGGAAGTCGTATTTGAGGGTTTCAAAAGTAACGCTGCCGGTTTCATCGACCAGGTTACCTCAGAGGCGACTGAAATGAATATGGTCGTGAATAAAGATAAGTGCTCGGTTACGACCTTTTCTTTTCTTAGAAAAATTTGGCCGTCTTTCGAACCTCCTATCGATTCTGGGCTCATCAGGGATAAAATAACGCTACTAGGTGTAGTGATCTCTTCTGACCTTTCATGGCATGAAAATACAAAGACAGTTGTAAGGAAAGCTAACAGCGCAGTGCAAATGCTAAAAACACTGAAAAAGTTTCGGGTTCCTAAGGACAAGCTAAAGCTAATGTTTTGCTCTTTCATCCGACCCTTAGTCGAATATGCTTGTCCGGTTTGGCACTTTGCTCTTACCCAAGACGAAACTGATAAAATAGAGCGAGTTCAGAAGAGATCGCTGCAAATTATCTATGGCGGTCCCCCCTACCATACTCTTTTTACCTCAAAGAATTTAAAATTGAATCCCTTTCTTCCCGCCGCGAAAAACTGTGCCGCAACTTTGGCTCATCCTTTCTCCAGCATCCAATGTACCGTTCATTCCTTCCCCCACCCTTTGTTCCTGTAAGATCTCGTCCCCCCCCCCCCCCCCGAGAAGTGGCTGAAAAGGTTCCCAAACTGACCCCAATCTACTGTACACTATGCGCTACAGTAGAAGCTTTGTGCCGAGCTTCGTAAAGCAGTACAATGCTCTTTAGCGTTTATCTTTATTTATGACTTTATTTATGACTACAAAAACATCGTATTTGGGCTCTGCCCACGAGAGATATGTTTTGCTTTATTATTAAATAAATTGAAAAATTGAAATCTTTCTGTATCATTCAACTGAATACATTGAATTAGTTGGACGTGTTATTTTTTTTTCGCTATTTGCTTTAGTATGACGTTCAGAATATCTACTGCCGTCCTCACAACGCAAATTCTACTATGACGCAGAAAATTTAAATCTCAATACAGATTCTGCTTTTCAGTGGCCAGTGATCAGCTCGCGGAGGGTAGCTCACTGCTTGAACACTTAATTTGCGTAAATCGTTTTCGTCAAGCATGCAACTCAGGTACAAGCGCATAGAAGTACCACAAATCCTACAGGGAAATTTCGCTATTTGAAAATCGATTATTTGTGAATACTCCTGATGACTAACTCTCCTTGCCGATGCAAAATCGCCGGGTACCTAGCGGAAGAGCCAGAAGCGGTATCACCTCGGGTATCACAGCTGCTCCCGAAGATTGCCGTGATTGTTTTGACGCAGGATTTGAGTTGTTGAGTTCGAGTCGTTAGTGAGACGTTTTCTCGTTCTTCCTGAGGATCACTGGTGTGTTTTGGACCTAGTCATACAGAGTATAGTCTAGCAACGAAGTAACGCATTTTCATTGGGTCTTCAGGCCTTTTTGAGCGAATAAGTGATGGGTAACTATATTGTCTTATAATAATAATATATTGCAAAAAAATGCCACAAAGCCTCTACAAAGTTGTTTTGAAACATCTAGGGTCGTACATTTGGGAACGAAACATTCCATCAATATCTTGCTTGAATCGGCTTAGTGATGGAGAGTTTGCTCTTTCTTTGGGCAGTTGATTCCAGTGGGGTGGCAGCGGTTTTTGAAACTCCACCAACCAATATCTTTGCAGAACCTCTGCGGTGAGTTTGAGGGTATGACCGCGTAAGTTGTTGAAGTTGAGGATGTCGTCAGCTTCAACGTTTTCGTACATACTGTGGCATAGCTTGTATGTCTCAATGAGGTCTCCCCTGTGGAAAGGGTATGCCAGCGTAGGGAGTTTTGAACAAGCCTTTGCTGGTATGGGAGATGTCTCAGTTTAGGCGGGAATTTCGTGAGCCGCCGCTGAACAGTCTCGAGGGCATCAATGTCTCTATTTCAAAAGGGTCTAACTGAGCAGTGCCCATATAAAACTTTAAGCTTAACAGGCTACTAACTCCAAAACTCTGTTTTAGTTTACAAGCGAAGCCTTGACATGGAGAGCGACGGAAATTTCGTCGAATTCGCCGGGAAAAGCATTATCGAATGGCATATCATGAACATTGACGACGCAGTTGGGGCCAGCGGAAAAGTCTAAGCTTAGATCGCAGTGGTAGATCGTGTGGGAATGTTCCAGGTTACAAGAGAGAGGGGCAGGGGATAGTTGTGATGGGTGTTGCTTGTTTTTTTATTATTCTTTGGAGTGATGGGGTTTGCGGCGTTACATGGTAAAAATTCTCTTTTACGTTAAACTTTAGCAAGTCGTGGTTTAAGCTGCCGTTCCGTGCTGGGGAAACGGGGGATCGCTTGCGTGACATAAATTAATCCGGATTGGGCCGGTATTTTTTCACTTTTACCTCCGTTAACAAATTTAGATACTTTTTGGTCCTTCTTGGCGCCTATGCATGCTCGAATAAGCTCTTACTTATGGGCATTATACTATATTTACTTAGCATTGTACACGCGAGTGTGACCTGGTCATGGCTAAGCTACTGGGCAGTTTGATCCGATGAGCGAACTTATCGAATAAGCGAACTCGTTCGATAAGCGATCCTCGATAAGGCATTAGTTGCGTTTTTGCAGATACCATGGTATCTGATACCGTGGTATCTGGTTGCATGGTATCTGGTTGCAGATACATGATATTTGATACCACTGTCTAAAGTCGTTTTGCAGTTACCGTGGTATCTGATATTCAGATACCAAGGTAACTGCGAAAACGACCAATTGCAGATCCATTTACCGTGGTAACCTGCTATTTGCAAAAACGCAACTATTATTTGTGGTGGATTGTTCTTTGTCCCCCCCCCCCACACACACACACCATCTCAGTAGACGGCTGTGGAAATATTATTTTGATTTTGGTTTTTGATAGGGGTCTCCTTTTTAAAGCTTAGAACTTGTCTTTTGAAATTAGTTGTTTTGTTTCTTTTATCCCGCGACATTTTTTTAGATGTGATAAGCTCGCGGTAGGGAAGTTTGCCGTCGCAGCTCGAAAGACCGCGCTTTTATTCTTTCTGAAGGGTGGCGTTTCTTGGAATCGGAATTAGCCTGGTGTCTACTTAGTTTGTGTTACTAACTAAAATGTTGCGTCTTGCGATAAAACGAGGTTCGTGACTCATGTATTTGTATCTCGATCCCATAGATAGATATATCAGTGTATTTCAAAAGCCCAAGGGCCATATACACAAAATCATTTATCTATATAAACACCCACTCGAGTAATGACAGTGGGGTTAATATTACTCAAAATTTCAGACAGTGACAAAAGGACGCCGTTTGAGTAAACTTTTTTGCATCAGAAAGCTTGGGGCATCTGCGGAGAAAATGTTCCAAAACCTCTCGAGAACACGTAGGGTTTTCTCGATTCCATATTTTGCGTCGAATTTTTTGTCTTCCGCGTCAGCACAGCGCATCAACGTAGTTGATGCAGTCAGGTTTGAACCAAGATTTAAAATGTGGTGCCATGTTGCGATTAACACTGACCTCTCGAATGTAATCCCACAGCTTGACCTTTGGGCAAAATTTCTATCGTATATTCCATAATCACATATCATATCGTTTGTGTGCCCTTTAGTTTTCACCAAATTTGAGTGCCCCTAGGTATTTTGTGTGTTTAGTACAAAAGCTTCAGTAGTAAACGAAAAGTAGAGTATCGCTGTGAAGCCGAGAGTTTAGTTAGGCGCGTGTAAACATCTCCCTGGATCTTACGATCTGTTGCCTCGGTTTGATCTATATCTGGTACAAAGTGTCTATACCAACTACCTCGCCCATAGGCAGTGGACCAGTGTTTCAGGTTCTAATTTTTTCCATTGTTTGAACAAAATTACCAGTACCTGGGGACATTTACACACTTTTATTATTCTGTGTATACTTTCTGTAGGCTATAGAGTACATTGTATACTTTGCTGTTTCGTATTTGTCAATAAAATTATACGCGTAAATATGGTGCCTAAATGGTGATGTAGGGTAGCGCGAGTCAAAATCGGCTATAGAGATTGCACCTGACACGACGAAAACGGAAATTTCTTCCTGATCATGGAATCATATAACACAATAATTTAACATTCGATTTTGACTTTGAGAATGAATAACCAGCATTTGGTAACTATTTTAAGCCGGTAATTTGCTAGGAGCGTTAATTTGAATCTTTCTTGTTTGTTTAATAACATTTTTGTACGAAAGTTTTACTGGAAATGAGAGCTTGAAGGCTCCAAGCTTGAACACAGAAACGGAGTCTCTCATCCTATTGGCTGGTACTTAGTTGCCTGTACTTCTACTTGAGTCAGGACACCGGGTGAGAGCCTTCCCTGGCATCCATGAGTTGCTGTAGGGTTTCGTCCCTGGCGGTCTTCGGTCCGTTCCAGTTTAAGTCAGTTTTTGTCCGATCTTCTTCCAAAACGCCGGAATCTTCCTTTGGGCTCGAGATCAGTCTTGACGCCCTCTTGGTCAGTGTTTTTGGTTTGGGTCGCGTTGGGCGTGTCTGTATCAGCGTAGCCGGTGTCTCTTGATGATAGAGCCGATGTCAAGGCGTCGGGAGCATGATCAAAGAAGATCAGCGTTGCTCAGTCGGTTGGTTAGTCTGATGCCTTGAATTCCAAGTCCCCTAATGGCCTAATGTACCGTATATAGAACTCCTTAATACTTATAATTTAGAAATCCTGTTGAAGCGCCGTCAAGACTTTCGTTAGTGTTTGGAACTAAAATCTTGAATACACCAGCATTACGTGATATCCTCCCCCAGATTTTTCAGCGGCAATAGTCAGGCCTGAGAGAGTGGTAGCCCAGCCAATACCCAAATTGGAGCCAATTAAACATACAACTACTCGTTACCTAAGAAGTTTTGTTCCCGCCTTCGTCAACCTTTTTAACTAGCATCATCAACTGTATATATATTAGAAAATTTTGTGTTATGTTTGAAAAGTCTTTGTTATATCCAAACTATTCTAGAATTTTCTTTTGTATATAATTAGTGTTAATATGGACGAGAACCACCAAATCGGCTTGACCGTTGTGTCGGTTTTGAAAATAAATTGAATTGAATCCTTCGCAGGCAAGAATGGACAGTGAGGTCGAGGTCGTGTAGCCTATTTCAGATGCTTTCAGTGTCCAGGACTTGTACCCGTATAGGAGAACCGATCTGGCAAGATTCCGGGAAACTCGGATCTTTGTTCGTAGCCAGGTATGACGTTTCCGTCATAGGTAAAGGTTGAGCTGGGCGAACAACCTTGCTGCAGAAGCATTCGTGTTTGGATTTCTCTCAAGCTGCTTTCGTCGTCAACCAAAGATCCAAGGTACTTGAACTCGTTCCTCACCTCGATTACTTCTTATTGAAAGTAGATAGGCTGTACCGAGTTCAATGAGGATCTTCCCCATAGCAAATTTGTCGCCTGCTTAGTTGTATCATAGTTGCATGCGAAAAAGTTGCTTGTGTTGATATGTAATAGTAACGAATACTATCATTTACTGTACCTCAGACTGGGCCAATCTTAAGTAGTAGTATCCAGTAGCATCCAGTCTTGCTAATAGTATCGTTCTGTAGAATGCAGTAACACGATAGCCTTGACACAGAAGCATGTAGTAGCAGCAGTTCGTACTGCGTCCTACTTTTTCGTACAAGTTCAAACTACTATTTTGAGATAAGTTTTTCATCGCGTTCGTCTTTGGAATACTGGTTTTGAAGCTGGGCATTGGTTGCACCTTCGGAGAGCATTATCTTGGGCTCCTGTGGCGGTTCCAGACGAGTGACCAATGTCGTGTGCGTGATCTGGATCGGTCAGGTTGAAGCCAGTGCTACCTTGTACATGTCGTGAAAAACCCCAACAATAGATCGCAATATTCGTTTTCGTAAGAAAGTGTCAAGCCTTCAATCTCCCATTTCCGATGAATTTTCTACAAAAGTTAAATCATACAATCAAGAAAGTTTCAGATAACTCTTCCAACCATTTACAGGCCATTTTCAGGGCAATTAGCAAACGCCGATAATCCAGTGCGAAGTCGAACGTAGGCTACACCACAATATTAAATGATTTGTGTTGCCTCTTTACGTTTTCGTCGGGTAGTCCACAATCCCTCGAATATCTCCCTGCTGCCCCCCCCCCACGAAAATTTTTGTGGGTAAATCAGCAGTGTTTCGCTTTTATCATTCCGTTTCTGATACCAAAAAAAGGTCTGAAGGTAAATCCGGAAACTTTCTGAAAATAGGCAGTGTTTGTCGGTGCGGCACGCTTTAGTATTCTGTTTCTTATACCGACAAAAGCTCTGTCGGTAAACCAGGAAATTTCTTGTTGGGAAATCGGCAGCATTTCTCGGTGCGGAGAGGGCGCGCGGATTCGGTTATCGGTACCGATACGAGCTCTGACAATCACTTTCCTCATATCGTTTCTGATACCGACGAAAGCTCAGTCCGTAAATCATGAAACTTGTTGTAGGAAATCGGCAACGTCTGTCGGTGCAAGTATTCCGTTTTCAATACCGCCAAAAGCTCTTTAGGTAAGTCAGGAAACTTCGTGTTTGGAAATTGACAGCGTTTGTCAGTGCGGAGAACTGGAGAAGGTGTGCGGATTACGTTATCAGTACCGGCAAGAGCTCTGATAAAACACTTTCCTCATACCGTTTTTGGGATCCCAGAACGTAAGTGGCGGGATACCTATGACATCGCAAAAGTTGTTCGTTTGTGCGCGCTATGACTCGAAGGGAATGAGATATTTTGATGAAACTTGGTGTGAGGATTCTTTGGGTCAAGAGTAAGGTCGAGTTCGTAGATGGGCTCTGTATAGCCCTACATTTAGGGGTGAGGATTTAAATTACGGGGCAAATGATATATTTGTATACAGGTAATGTGATAGTCGATTATGGGGTAAGAAGACGTGCTGAATAAGACGGTGAAAATTGTTTTGTCATCGGACAAGCAGTTCTCAGGGAACCCGGTCAAAACCGGAAAGTTTGTTAAAAGTAAATGTTTTATTCGAAGTTGATTAGATATTGGATCAAAATAGTTCAGGGGTAAGTAGACATGCTGAACACGATAGAAAACCATGCATCTCAATTGATCTGTTACATCTTATTATTACAATGGGTCTAAAGTGTGTTTGCGGGGAACGCTCGCCGTTGCCGCCGCGACAACGGCACTTTTTGTCGGTAAATGGTTGTCTTGTCAGTAAAATCGGGGCTCCCCCCCCTCCCCCCACGAAAATGGGCTAATTTCGCCACTGGGTATGAATCACCGTTTCTTCACGGTACTTAACAGTTTTACTTTGTATTTGTGGAACAATACACTCACACAAGTTGTTGTGACATTATTTACCTCCTCAAAAACTCGCACTGCTATATATTTGTTTACAGCTGCTTGGAACCTTGTCTTCATCGATGTTCCTTCAGCCCAAGCTGACTGAGAATCAAATTTGACGGTGCAAAACGGATAAATCAGCTACATTTTATTAGAGCTATATTTCGGCCCTTCTTGGCAAGGGTCCTGTTCAGGCTCAAGCCGCTCGACCATCTATCTGAAGAGGACCCTTGCCAAGAAGGGCTGAAATATAGCTCTAATAAAATGTAGCTGAATCCGTTTTGCACCTTACAAACTTGTCTTCATCATTTTAAACATCATTCGGAACTCTCCAAGGTAAAAATACATGCCTCCTTTTGGGATCTCTTGTCACTTTTTTCCTTATTACCACGTGAACTAGTCGAATTCTATGACCAAAAAAAATTGCGTTTTACGGAACATTTTAATTGCCCATAAGAAATGCTCAACATCTGGATTTTTTACAGTCCATTCCTTTACTGTACCCTCTCTACGATGAAGGTTTTCAGCCCAAATATGGGAAGAAAGTCTTTGATTTTTCTTTGTGCTCTGCTATCGGCTGCGGAAGGAAATCGTGCTACGGACGATAAGATTGTCGGAGGTTATATTGCTGCCAAGGAATCTACAAAGTTTGTGGTGAGTAGTCTCCTTGTTCTGGTAGGCTATCGGGTTCTTTTTGTACTAAGTCCAAGTGCTCGGGTTCTCCAGGTCTCATGCTCTAATAAGAATTTTTGTAATGAGTAACGGGAGTGCGTCTGTCCCGACCCATATGTATCTTGACCACCATTTCTAAAGTCACGTCCGATTATTAGCTGTAGTTTTGTTTATTTCACCAGTTGGTTCCGAGCGCCGGATTCACGGATTTGGGCGTCAGAGCCCTTCTTTCCAGACATTTTGATTTTTTACTTTTTGGTCTACGACTCAGAGCCTTTTGATACAAGCCCATTGGAGCTCTTGTCTCTTTTACTAGGGACAAGAAACAATATGATTATGGTGAGGGGACATCCGCACGGGGACACTCGTCTGCCACACAATTATAGGGTAAAACTTGGACAATTTTGTTCCTGGACCCCTGGATGGGGCAGATGACCCTCAGACAGTCGACCTTGGATACCGGGAGTTTGGTCTAACTATGTGCGATCGATCAGCGACTTTAACCGATGGACCTGTGCAAGACCTACATCAAATTATCAAGATCTACTTTTCAAGCTTTTTTTGTTTTTTTGTTTATACACTTAGTGAGACTTCAACTCACTCCAAATCAACTTTCTTCACTTAAACACCCGCAACCAACATAATGTCATGCTGGCAGACATCCCCCCAGTCAGGTTGCAGCCCTGCAGGTTTGCAAGGTGTCTCTGATAAGTCTTCCCTTTCAACATCTTCCTTGCGGCTGCCATTTTAGAAAGTGGATTCGTCCATGCGGAGGACGTGGTCCAACCATCGCCATCTTCTGATCCTTTTAACGTCATTTCACATAAGTTGAGAAGTGAGAAGGCGAACCTCCGGGCTTGACATCTGGGGGACAGTTTCGTATGAATGGCTGATAAGATCGACAGAAAATACTCTTTATGACTAACTCTTTGAGTCGATTAAGAATTGCCGCGGGATCAACTCTTTTTGATCGATTTCGTCGCGTTTAGACGTTTCGAGCAACTCATGTACCTCGGGAAGGGGTTTTGTAGGGCTAAAAATGAATAGTAGACGCAGCTAGCCCTAATATCAACCACCCATTTCGCCAAAAAAATCTCGCTTGATCCCTTAATGCGCGACAGCGACGATTTGTCCATCCCAGAGGGAAATTACTTGTAATTCTCTAGGTTTCCCTGCAACGGAAGTCAACAGGCCCGTCTGCGAGACGGCACTTCTGCGGAGGGAGCATAGTTTCGGAGAGGTTTGTCGTAACGGCCGCTCACTGTGTTTCCAGGTAGGTTTATCTAAATCCAAACACTTTTTTCTCTTATCGTTCTTACTTTCTCGGTTGCGAATCCTTCTCCACACGGTCACGTTATTTTTTTTTTTTTTTTTAACCATTTACTTTCGCAACTTGCTTAAAACATCTGCAACGACTATAATTCGACCATTTTATGTCTAGTTTATTTATTTTATTAAATATTTGACCTTTTTATGTCGCTTTCGTGCCCATGAACCAGTGAAAAACAAAATGAAATCAAAAGTATGAAAGTTGTTTACATTTTATAATCATTTACGTCACCTATTTTTCCCAAAACTCACTCAAACAGCTACAACGACAGTAATTACAATTTTTAAATGTTCCACCAAGTTTATTTATTTTATTGCTTATTTTACTTCTTCTTTCGCTTTCACGCCAATAAACCTGGGAAGAACAAAGTTAAATCACGGAGTGATTTAGCAATCTTCCGTTTTAGTTGTGTTCATTTATGGACCATCCACTCTTGGGGCCGCTCTAGCCGGTTGTCAGTTTTCACCGTTTTTTGTGTAATCTATAACCCGTGAACCACGACTGATATCAAGTTGAAACTCGGTGTACGTATAAGCATTCGGGTCTAGTTGTGTGTTTTTAACTTATCCACAGCTGAAGATATGATAATGAAATTCCTTGTACTTGCAGATCCTAGGTAGGGAAGATAATGTTGGAGTACCCTCCCTGTTGATCGGCAAATAGGCTCAGGTTACCCGTGAGTTCAGTTCTCGAACCGTAACAAGTATCAAATTCAGGTTTTGGCATACTCCTGGATATATATATTTATTTTAAGGCGGGGATTCCAGCAGATCATTTGAGGTTGTTAATGAGTTTACGAGGTGATTGTCTACCTTTAGGAATGCGTAGAAGATATTTGGGTAAGGTAAGAGTGTTGTCTGGTCCTTACTTTTGCCCAATGTGTGGAGATTTGGACGAAAATATTTTTCACGTAATGTGCGTATGTCCTGAGCTTTCAGATCTTCGTGGGGAAATTTTTGGTGTTAATAATTGGGGGGAGGATTGGTTGGTAAAACTAATGGGAAGTAAAATATTTGGTGATACGGAAAAGTTGGGAAGATTCCTTTCGGTCTCGATGAACCACAGAGAAAGATTCCTGTAAAGGAATATGTAAAATAGTTAGCATTTATTTGGTTTGTGTTTTTTACTTTTGTTTGTGTTTATTTTTTCCCATGGCCTCTGTGCTTTTAGTGGAATAAATCTTATCTTATCTTATCGGTTTAGGTTTGATTTTTGGCGTCCCAAAGTCCCCCCTCCTCTTCATGGGCAACTGTAATAGGCCCACTTCGAACAGTGATTAGTATCACTTTACTTGTCGGCTTTGCGGTCTGATATGTATTTTTGATGTCTCACCCCTCCCCTCACCCTTTCAGTTCAAGGGCGATTGGTTCTTTGGCTGTTGGTGCACAAGATATGATAAAATATACTTTTACACTCCATGTTTGAGTGCTAGCGCACTTTTCTTTACAGCAATTGAACCTCCTCTGCTTTTATTCCAGTTTGGATGATGGGGGTCAGGTTTTTAGCCCCCGTTTATGCCGATCCTAAAGCTGAATATTTGTTAGACTTCCTCATCCAGACTATCAGATCTTATAGATTTTTAGTATTTACTAGATCCCGTAACCGAGTTATTTATCCCTACTCAACCAAAAGTTTGATCGGTGGATCCTGTCGTTTCTGAATCTTTCGACTTTCACCAGAAAGTGAATCGTACCATTTAGGGCTAGTTTACGAAAGAGTATACAAATCTGTATAACGACAAAAACATCTGGACAAAGAGACATTTATTCAAACTATGAATCCAATTTACCATTTTTACCAGATTCCGAGAGTTGGGCCAACTTAGCGACTCAGGATAATGAAATATAAAGATCAATTTTCTATGTCTTTTTTCGAATAGAAGCAAGCTACAAAGCCAGATATAAAGACATATGACGTTGCCCACCGAATATCCAGTTTTCACTGGATTCCGTATGTAGGAGTAGGCTGAACAATGAGAACAAGAGCTAGAAGCTGATGGCACTTGCAAGGCTGGGTAAGAGGATGCAAGTAGGAACCTTTCACTACAGCTTAACATGGTGAACGATTCAGTAGCTCGTAATCTAAAAAGAAACTAGACCTACGTTGCCCGGGCAACGTGAAGTGTTGCGGCAACCTTTGTCCGGCTTCGCCGGCTAAAGTGTTGCGAGAGCAACACTTTGGTTTTGTTTCTTCGCTGTCGGTTAAATGCTGAAATTGTCAACTTATCGAAGCTTTAAAACGGTATGTTCTAAAAAGAATAATCACATAATCAAAAGCTGTTCTTTAGCGTTGTAAAACCAACAACAAAACAATATCGGAAGAAGGCTATCCGTAACGTTTCAGGATTAAAATACCACAGATGACACTATTAATTATTACAAAACTACCTTATTGTTTTACATTACCGTACCGTTTGTACCCGTTGCGTAAACAGTTAATCCTAGGTTATAGCGATAGACCATCGATACAAACTTTCTTACTGTCATATGTACAGAAATCGAATACAATGTGCACCAATTTTCAAAAATTTCTAGCCCCTCGTGAACCGATTCTTACTTACTAAGTCCGTCTCCCGTGATTGACATCAAATTCACCGGAAACAAATAATGGATACACCAGCTATCAAAAGTTGCAAACCCCTCATCGCTGAAGATGATTGTAGCATAAAAGCCGATTATTACTTACAAGTCCCATGCATGTCTTACAATTGGGAACCAAATTGTTCTTACCATCGAAATAACAGGTAACAGGGAACAAATAACAGGTATACCAACTAGCAAAAGCTGCAAACTCCTCGTTGCCGAAGATGATTATGAGCTAACAGTCGACTGTTGCTTACAGTCGACTGTTGCTTACAGTCGACTGTTGCTTACAAGTCCCTTACATGTCTCACAACTGGTATCGCCTATTTTTGGTTTCAGTGTGTACCTTACTCCTGAAGTTGTCAACCCCTTGAAACTTTCAAACTGGTTTATCTCATGAAGGATTTTTGTTCAAAAAAATGGATGGCAAATATTTTGATCAGCTCTTCAAGGGCTATCGATTGCCCTAACCACAACAAAAGCATATCGGAAAAAGGGACTAAATTGACTTTGCAGTCAGTTGAACTTTAGCCTTTTCAATCGTAGACATCGTGACGGATGAAAACTTGGAATAATATCCCATATAATCTAGTTGGTATTATAAAGCTATTCGTAACTTTTTAGGATTAAAATACCATAGATGACACTATTAATTATTACGAAACTACCTTGTTTTACATTACAGTATCGTTTGTACCCGTTGCGTTAACAGTAAATCGTAGGTTACAGCGATAGACCAACGATACAAACTTTCTTACCGTCAGATTTATATAAATCGAATACAATGTGCAACAATTTTCACAAATTTCTAGCCCCTCGTGCACCGATTCTACTGACAAGTTCCTTTCCCGTGATAGACATCAAGTTCACCGGATAAAAATAATGGGTACACCGACTAGCAAAAGTTGCAAACCCCTCATCGCTGAAGATGTGTGTAGCATAACAGCCGATTATTACTTACAAGTCCCTTGCATGTTTTACATTTGGGAACCAAATTGTTCATCAAATGACAGGTACGCCAACTAGCGAGAGCTGCAAACCCTCATTGCCGAAGATGATTATGAGCTAACAGTCGCGTACAAGTCCCCTAAATGTCTCACAACTGGTATCGCCTATTTTTGTTTTCAGTGTGTACCTTACTACTGAAGTTGTCAACCCGTTGAAACTTTCAAACTGGTGTATCTCATAAAGGAATTTTTTTACAAAAAAAATGGAAGTCATATACTTTGATCAGCTCATCAGCGGCTATCGATTGCCGTCGATTTTGAACTTTATCCTTTTCAATCGTAGATATCGTGACGGATGAAAACTTGGAACAATATCTTATATAATCTAGTTGATATTATAAAGCTATCCGTAACTTTTCAGGATTAAAATACCATAGATGACACTATTAATTATTACAAAATTACCTTATTGTTTTACATTACCGTATCGTTTGTACCCGTTGCGTAAACAGTTAATCCTAGGTTATAGCGATAGACCATCGATACAAACTTTCTTACTGTCATATTTACAGAAATCGAATACAATGTGCACCAATTTTCAAAAATTTCTAGCCCCTCGTGAACCGATTCTTACTTACAAGTCCGTCTCCCGTGATTGACATCAAATTCACCGGAAACAAATAATGGATATACCAGCTATCAAAAGTTGCAAGCCCCTCATCGCTGAAGATGATTATAGCATAAGCTTTTTAAACGGGATGTTCTAAAAAAATTAATCATATGATCAAAAGGTATTCTTCAGCGTTGTAAAAACAACAACGAAATAATATAGGACGAAGGGACTAAATTAACTTTGCAGTCAGTTGTACTTTATCCTTTTCAATCGTAGACATCGTGACGGATGAAAACTTGGAACAATATCTTATATAATCTAGTTGGTAATAGAAAGCTATCCGTAACTTTTCAGGATTAAAATACCATAGATGACACTATTAATTATTATGAAACTACCTTATTGCTTTACATTTTCGTTTGTATCCGCTGTGTAAACAGTTAATCCTAGGTTATAGCGATAGACCATCGATACAAACTTTCTTACTGTCATATTTACAGAAATCGAATACAATGTGCACCAATTTTCAAAAATTTCTAGCCCCTTGTGAACCGATTCTTACTTACAAGTCCCTCTCCCGTGATATACATTAAGTTAACCGGAAACAAATAATGGGTACACCGGCTAGCAAAAGCTGCAAACCCATCATCGCAGAAGATTATTGTAGCATAACAGCCGATTATTACTTACAAGTCCCTTGCATATCTTACCATTGGGAACCAAATTGTTCTTACCATGGAATACACCAGAAACAAATAACAGGTATACCAACTAGCAAAAGCTGCAAACCCCTCATTACCGAAGATGATTATGGGCTAACAGTCGACTGTTGCTTAAAAGTCCCCTATATGTATCATAACTGGTATCGCCTATTTTTGGTTTCAATGTACCTTACTATGAAGTTGTCAACCCCTTTGAAATTTTCAAACTGGTGTATCTCATGAAGGAATTTTTGTACCAAAAAACGGATGACATATACTTTGATCAGCTCATCAATGGCTATCGATTGCCGTCGAAAAAAAAATTCTACCTGTCTTAGTTCAAAAGTTGACTTTTTTGCCGTAGGCAAACTTTCTAACGTCACGACTTACAAAGGAGCAAAGGATAAGCTCTAGTTTCTTTAGCAATGAGAGAACTTTAAAAGTTTAAGAGGCACATCTTATACCGTTACTCTACCACAAACCAAAGTGCAAAAAAAAAAAAAATTATAAACTCAGCTGAAATCGTCGCAGACATGGACAGAAACAATAGATGGCAGCACTTTCGGAACCGTGGGAAAAAGCCACTTTTTTGTCTCTGTAGATTTTTCTATTTATCACTCAAAGAAGATATGTTGGCTGTGGGGCCGGGTAACTGCCGCATATATTTAACACTTATAGATTTTAGTCCATCTTCAATTTGAAACTGGTGCCTGCCTGCTTGCGTGCTAGAACGGAGCTTTCTACTCGAAAGCAGAAACATCTTTTGATGAAACGAAAGGTTCGCTACACAACTTCCTCTCTGACATAGGCTATACAACTCCACTTCACTTCGCAAACCGTAGGCTCTGGCTCGAGGACAAGCAAAAACCATCCTTATTGGCCCCAGGCAAGAGTTCTACGGAGCTTTCCAAAATGTAATGTCATATTCATCAATCCGGCCTAAGGTCCACACTTTCCGTAAAAACCGCACAGGTTAGACCCTTCTCAGTTACCAGGAATAAAATGAAATCGGAGTCATAGGAAAAAAAAAAAAAAAAAAAAAAAAAAACGAGGACAAAACCAAAGTGTTGCTCTCGCAACACAATAATCAGGATATTGTCGTCACGAGTGTTTTGAAAGAAGGAAGCAGAATGGCGTAAGTTTATACACGAGTACTGGAACCTTTGCTGAAGCACATCTGGAAGTACCTAAAGTCCCGATCGCAGGAGTTCAGACCCCCCCCCCCCCCTCGAACTCCCTCACAGTGCCGGATCCTATTCAGTCCTGTAAATTATTTATCTAGAGCATTTTTTTGTTATTCCCACCAACTTCAATCCCGATCTCTCCAGTCTAAGTGGATCACGTATTTCACGGTCCCCCACCCCAACAGTTTTTGGACCCGGTCCTGGCATGAAAAAGAACATTAGAGACATGGCGTCTGTTTAGTTATTAAATTTCACTAGAATACGATCACCCGTTCCAAAGTTACACATTATTCAATATTCCAGATTCCCCCTCCCTCCACTCCCCCATGATGATCGGATCGAGATTTTTTTCCCCAGTCAGTTTGATCGTGTCCCTGAGACCAAGTATAAAAAAAAAAAAAAATACCATTCTCCCCCCAACTTCCCCACACCTGTCCAATCCGGTCCAGACTTCAACTGGGACATCAGAGACATGTGTTCTGTTCCGTTTCTGTTCCATTAAGTTCCATTCGAATCCCATCACTACTTCAAAAGTCAATTTTCCGGATTCCTCGTCCCTCCACCCCCCTCGGATGGTCGGATTGGAAAACTGATTATTTCCAAGCTAGGTTGGCCGGGTCCCTGATATTCCTGACAAGTTTCATGGTCCTAGCACATCAGAAAGTGCCATATCGTGGGACAGACCGACAGCTAAAGAATTATGATCTGTACATGGCACTTGAGCCAGCGTCTGTAAATGCCATGAAGTAACGAATTTATTTAAAAAAACCACTATCATGGCAATGACAAATTTGGGTAGTACGTCAAGTATAATGCACATTTTATAATCTATACAATTAATCATCAATTCGTCATCACAGACCTATTATAGTATAGAAATAAAAACCAAAAACAAAACACGGGCATTGCAATAATATCAAAGACAGCTACCGCCATCATTAAAAATGTTTGTGAAAATCGGAACGAAGCTTTTTTGGTACCGCGTATCTGTTGCAGGTACGAGGGACAAACTTTGGAACCTTTGAACTTGCGACCCTCTCCTGTCGGTTTCTTGTGTTTTCATACGAGGTGGAAGCTAAAACAGGATGGTGGAGGAGCTTATGAACAACCGCTAAGCTCAGCCGCAGTCTCCGACTCTCAAGGGTTTCCATCTTAAACTTTTTAGGAGAGCAGAATCGTGAACTTTGGGCTCACGACTTATTGTTAGGACTGCACGTTTCTGTATTATTTCGTTTGGCAGTAAGGGCAACGTGCCAAACAGCAGCCGCATATTCCAAAGTGGATCGAATGAAAGAAACGTAAATTCGGACAAGATGGGAATTAGGTACTTGGAACTTAGCCGGGAGTTTTAACAGCTGTAGACCAGCGTTTGCACGCTTTAGTATTACGTTGCTGTTGTCCTCCCATTTAACATCAGACGTGACTGTTACACCAAGAAGCTATACCTGTGAACCAGAAGGCAGTGTTTCTTCAAAGGAAATGCTAGTTTTGAGGAAGGAAAAGGTTAAAGTTGCACTTTTATCTTCGTTTACCTGCATGTTCAACAACCTGGCTTCATCTTTAATGTCTTCTATTATGCTTGCAGCTTTGCTTTTAATATTTCTGTAGCATACTTCGGTCAAGCTTAAATCATCCACAATTAAATTTCCAGTGATCTGGGTGCTCTTGCGCTATATCATTCATCATGACAAGGAACAGGATAGGTCCGTAAAGTTCCCTGTGGAACACCACAGAAAATATCAGATAGTTCAGAGAGCACGTTTTTGGACTTTGTTGTTTGTTTCGTATTCTTCAAAAATCTAACTAAAATATTTACAATAAAAGGACTAACCTTGAACTTTTCGATAAGTCTCTTTGCAAAATTGCATGATTAATGAGATGAAAATGATATGATTAACGAGATAAAAACAAAGTAGAGAGATCGAGTCGCGATGTCAACTTATCCCATGCCGACACTAAACCGCTTGGCCACTAAACCGAAATACAATATTGATTGTAGAGCATAATAATGCTTAAACACTAAACCGAAACGAAATAATGAGGATATGGCATCTTTATCATAATGAAATTAAACTTAAATTAAACTTCAACTTTATGTAAATAGTTCGAAAAATAAAGTTAAATCAACGCTTATAAAAAATCGAAAAAAAAAAATAATAATGAAACAAGAGCTACTAGCTCATATGGCACTCGTTACGTGTAGGTGGTAAAGAAAGTTGATGAGAACGTTGCCAAATACCCCGCCATCAAAAAATGCGGTTCGGACTTAGACACAGGATATCTACTTTCATACAAGTCTGAACGTTTCTGGCATCGCCTCGGATCATCTAGAGCAAACGACTGTTCTACCTTCCAACTTTCAATCCAATAGATAGATTAGGGTTTGAACTCTAAAATGTGTCATCCAGGGCATAGGCTATAATCCCTCTATATTCCAAGTTTCATTGAAACCGTTCAACTTGTTTGACCCCTATGCGTGCAACATCATCTCCAGGACTCCCATCCCAACTCCCCCCGCAGTGGCTGAATACGATTCGGAACTTCGCATCTCCGACATCTCCTCTTCCCGTCCATCAGGTTCGTTAGAAATCGGAGCATTACCTATCAGCAAATTCCCAGTTCCTGGTCCCCCCCCCCCTCCTACAATGCCAAATAACAAATCAAGACCACAGAAATCTACAAATGTAGAAAGCTACATTTTCCTAGAGCTATATTTCGGCCCTTCTTGGCAAGGGTTCTCTTCAGGCCCAAGCCGCTCAAGTTGTCAAATGAACTGTTCAAGCCGCACAAGTTCAAGGCTGCAAGCCGAACATGCAAGAAAATGAAGTTCGAATGTTCGAAACACCGCTGATGTCTATGAAAAACGACACGGCGCGTGGGGACATTCGATTATTTTTCGCCTGGTTAGGATTGCCGGCGGAAGTAAACCTATTTACAAACATTCTTTTTGGGTAAAAAAATATCACCTGAAAGATCTGGATAAAGGGTCTGTACGGATTATATTGCAAGTTTACGTGTTATGAAAATCGGTCAGACCCGATTGTCTGTATCAAGAAGTCGAAGAAATATTCCCCTTACGGATCCTATCGAAAACATTGGTCTTATTCTACCACGTTCCCTAGGGGGTGTCGACCGTCGTCTTCAGACTTCAAATCTTATACGTAGGTGGTCACAGAGGATAGAATCACAGCAGTCTCGTTTCTGCTTTGTCTCTCTTTATAGGGTCAAGAAGCCAGGCTCACTGGAACTTGTGGGAGGAGTAACGAATTTCGACAACCAGACCTTTGCTCAGGTACGATTAGCCAAAAACATTAAAATCCACCCAGGCTACCATGCATGGGACTTCAGTCACGATATTGCAGTTATCGAGGTAAGCTGTTACTTGTTGAGGGTGCCTTGCCCGTAGGATTTTCTGGTTGGATTCTTAAAGTCTAACCGAAAAGGGCTGGGGCTGGGATAGAACAATCAGTCACCCATCACTTATTCACTTAAATTGGCTTGAAGACCCGCTGAAAATGTATCACTTCGCTTTTCCGCTATTCACGAATAATTCGCCATATTCCTGTTCAGCGCTTCCAAGCGGACTAGTTTCTGTTAATCCCCCCATGCCTCACCGTCATTACTTGGATCAAACATGGCAAAATAGATCCAGTGGTTAGTGAGTGGAAAACCTGTTATCTGTGTCCCAGGTAATGGAGGTTTTACATTGTTTTAGCAGCAGAAAGGGAAAGCGACCCACTACCCTATGGATTTGACTTTTTACTATGTCTACACAAGTGTTGGTTAAGACATAGTAGAAAGTCGAATCCATAGGGTAGTGGGTCACTTCCACTTTCTGCTGCTGAAACATATGCAAAACCTCCAATACCTGGATACAGATGACAGGTTTTCCACTTACTAACCTGTGGATCTATTTTACCATGTCTGATCCAAATAATGACGGTGAGGCATGGGGGGATTGACAGAAACTAGTCCGCTTGGAAGCGCTGAACAGTAATATGGCAAATTGATTTTAAAATAGTGGAATTTCCGTCTGACCTCTATGCGCTTGTATTTTTGTTGTATTCCTTTCGAGAAAGATGTATGATTTTTTTTTTTCAGACACTCAGCAACCTTCACCAGTCTCAGCACTGCCCACCGAAAAACCGCGTTTGTGTTGAGATTAAAATTTACCGCGTCATAGTAGAATTTACGTTATGGGTATTTCGGTAGATATTATGAACGTCATAACTAGAGCAGATAGCGGATAATAAAAAATTCCTTTGCATAATCCAAATAATTCAGTATATTCAACTAAATGCCACGAAAATAAGTTGGCTTTTCAGTTAACCTTTAAGTTATTCTTGTTTATCAGAAAATGCTCTGCAAACCAGGTCGAATCTTAAGCATTTCAGTGTATAGAAGAAACACTAGTCACTTTACGGAACTTTATACCTGTAAAAGAAATGCCGTACAAGTTTTGAGGATCAAATACACATTCAAAAGGTTATTCACTGCACATCTCTCCCGTTCCGCCATTATACTTTTTGTGACAACAAACCTCTTGATTTCATTTCCATATCTCCTGACGGTTCATTGTTTCTGGGATCTGCCGTGCCTTAGCTCTTTTAAAATCATATAAGGCTCTCACGTAATGCTTCCGAGGAGCTCATTGGCCAGAAAGAACAGTCGTGCAATTTTTCCGTGATTATAATCAAAGGGGAGAAGACCTTCCGCATCCAACACACAGCACTGTTTCATTGGAAGCAGCTACGTTAGTATAACATAAATTGTATATAGCTAAGAACAAATGTAGCTTACTGCAGTAAATCTCGTGTATCATTTTCAGTTGTCAGAGCCGTTCATTTTCGACAATCATGTTCAGCCAATATGCCTTCTCCAGGAGTGCCAACCTGTCCAAAGTCAGCAGATGGCTGTCGTGTACGGGTTTGGTTTTACTAAGGTAAGGCAAGCTACTAGCAAGAACAAATAAGAGCAAGAACTGCTGTCTCCCTATCTCTCTCACACAACCAAGCTGAGTCGAGTCGACTCCCGACACAAACGGGCGGAGGTGGATCTTACCCGGGACATCAAAAGTCGTTACCTCTACAGAGAAGGTGTAACGCAGTAAACCACTGAGGAAGAAAAATCGAACGGAGGCAGCAGTGATAAGCCTGTTCACACTGGGCTGGGCGGGCGCTGAAACAGCGGTCGCCGGCTCATTGATTCAGACAAGCTTTCGGGGGTTGACAAGAAAATTCCGAAACAATTAAGAATATATCAAAATATACAGAAACTGCCATTTGATGCAAAGCAGATTTTACAAATGCATCAAATTTAGTTAAAAGTACGACAAACTGTATATATATCTGTATTGAAAAACCCAGAGGTCGTATACAGGTAACGTAAGATATATGGTAACGTAAATTGTATCTTTTCGGGGTCAATTCAATTAAGTGGTGTCAATATCCAGAACAAGAAGAGATAAATTTCATTCCAGGTATTTGCTCTCATCTGAGAATATCAGATGAAAACAGGCATATTCTTTAAAAAAAAAAGGCCGTCTTTCAGGTTTAATAGGCTTGGTGGAAATGAACAAATATTACGCAGATGGAATAGGCTTCTACTCTGACAAACTAACCAGAAACAATTTTGAATTAAATTTAAAAAAAAACTAGGACTTGTATGTGGGTCCTAGACAATCCTAGACAAACAACCCATGTGGCAAGGCCTCAGTACGAAAACCAAAGACTTTATTTGATGGGAAAATACACCGTTGACATCGAGTTATTTGTAAGTAGTGAACTAAAAGACTAACGAGATAAGATAGACCAGGTTGTGGTGAACTTTCGATTAACTACTGAATCGAAATCTAACTAACTAAACCGAAATGTATACAATTATACATTTCGGAAAAAAAGAAGAAAAAACACAAAATAAACACTCACCTACTGGTATTATTTTGACTATTCCATGTTATTCAACCATTTCGGTAATTTCAGTAATCCTCGAAAGCCTTCATTACGTTACTCTTAGTTTACACTCGTCTGACAAAGTTAATACTACCGATGTTGAAACTCAATGGGTCATGACTTCAGTGAGTGTGCTTCAAATCCCGGTTTGCATTGCATGGTTCTCCCCAGAGACATAAAAAGGAATGTCACGAGGGATTTCAATCTTCATATTGATGGTCATGGTATAACAAAAGCGATTATGAATGACCATCGTCAAGTTTGCTTTTATTTGTCGCATCACTAATATTCACTAATCCGACAAGTCTATTCAAACAAAATCAACGCTGTTTCCTTCCCGTGTGAACAGGCCAGAACATCCGCCTCGCTATTGGCTACGTTGTTTTCTTCGTGATTGACTCAAGTGTGTAACAGCGGAGAGACGGAGACCAACGAGTATACACGGGCGACCAAGAAATGGCTCCACCTCCGCTCATTGTTGTCGGAACATTTATAGTCGGTGGATGGACGAGAGACCATTGTTCTTACTCGTTATTTGTTCTTGCTACTAGTGATGACGGTTCGCTCTTAGTAAACTAGCTTTTTTTTTATTAACGATTGTTAAGTTAGACTAAAATTCACATACTAAGCCCAGAGTCTTCAGAATAGTTCAGAGTTCATCGTGTAGCATATAAAGCAGCAGTGGACACCAGGGGTAAGGCAAGCTAAGTCTCGTAAAACAAATAAACCTTATTTTTTCGCCTTTAAATTTTGACGCATCGCGTGCAGGTTGGCGTGAATTCTGACAGCGCAGTAATGCGAAATTTTATCATAACGTAAGAGCAGGTAGGTTTTGGGTACCGTATCTTCGACTTGAATTCATTTTTTTCCTTGACTGAAAAGAACACTCAAATTAGCTAGACTTGAAGATCTGTAGGTAACTGACTAAATAAAATAAAGAAATTAAAATAACGTAACAGAAAGAAAACAGGTTTGTTATTCTTGCCCTTGCCAAGAAGGGTGTTTTATAACTTGGTCGTTAATCAGAAGATTAGTCCACTAGATTGCACCCAACTATTTTATTTCATGACAATTATAGCCCTTTAAAAATGCATATTATTCACAAGAAATCTCTCTTTTTCAGCTTAATGATCATAATATTTTTTTTGCTTCAATGTTTGGTACTTCGGTACACCGGTAAGCAGGGACGTCACGTATGGGGGGGGGGGGGGGAGACGCCCCATACGTAATTTTGTCGGCCAGTCGGTGAAAAATAACCGAGTCGGCGTGAAGCACCGCGATTTTCCGTAAAAACAGTTTACTTTTTTCTTAGAAACGGTGTATTTTTCTTAAAAACAGTCGGTCTTTCGTAAAAATAATAGATCTTTTCTTAAAAACACATCGTTTTTTTCTGAAAAAAAGAGTCGTTTTTTCTGCAAAAACAATCGGTAAATTGACCAGCCAGTCGGCCAATACCTTGCCCCCCCCCCCTCAAACATTTTTGCTAGTAACGCCTCTGCCGTTATGTATAAGAAATAAGAACTACGAGCTCATATGGCAGTTAGCTCATATGCCACTATAAGGAGTAGGTGAGACAAGTAAGTGAACACGATCGTCACAGAATAACCCCTTAAACTCCTCCGCCATCGAAAGATGCGTTTTGGACCTATAAATGAGATATTCTAGACATCTGCTCTTACAACCCATTAAAGTTCACCTGAGTTCAAGCGTTTCTGGTACCCCGCCTAACTCTTCCCATCGAGGCTAAATCCGGTCACTAACCCAAAATGGATCTAGAGCATCTGGGCTTTGCACCTTCCATGTTTCAGAATCCCCCAACTAACTCCACCGCCCTACTCGAATCCTGTTCAGTACGTTACTTAGGATATTTTCTTTTTATCAACCATCAAGTTTCATTCAAATCTGAGCACTTTTCAGGAAAATTCCGGTACCCCCGCTCCCCTTCCACCGTGGTTGGATCCCAAAACAGGTCATCAAGGGAACTTTTTGTGTTCCGAGTCTCAGTCGAATTGCTCGACAAATTTGAGTCCTAGGTGTTCTGCACCAACTCCAACGCCCCTACAGTTATTGAATCCGGTTCGGAGACACGAATATATAATCTAGGGAATCTTCTCTAACTACCAATCAACTTTTACTCCACCCGGATCACCCGATCTCACCTTACGCATACCACAAGGTTTTTGATTCCCCATCCCTCCACCATCGCCGATGGTTGAATCCGAGAGAGAAAAGTTCGTTGGGTTCTTGTTTCACCGTCTTAGCTTATGTGGCCAAATAGCAAGTGCCATAAGACACAGAAGTGGCAAGATATAAAGTACAGTGCTGCTTGTCTCGCCAATCACAGAATTTTGGCTCGCTTTGTCGCAGAGCTCTGACAAAAGTGCGATTTCCTGTGACAAGTGTTGTCACAGTTGAGAATCTGGGGAGAACTCGAAAACCTGTGACAAATCGCAGAATACTGCGAGGCAACACTGCCCTAGACCGAAGATTGTCGATAACTGGAAGAACTATGACTTCATTGACTTCCTTTGATCTTCAACTCAGGGTTGCCACATCAAAAATATTTAGAGAGTGACTTTTGGCGCAAAACAGAGAGTGAAACTTATTTTCATGAAATGTCCAGTTTTGGTCGGAATCGCCTCCGTTAAAATGACACATCCTAATTTTACTTTCGTAAAAAAAACTTGAAACAGTCACTTTGTTGGAGTCTCTGCTGCAAAAATGACACATTTGGTCATTTTCTGAAATAGAGTGATTTTCATGTCCTACGTAGGACAAGCGTGACAAAAAGAAAACAGAGTGACAACTCACACTATCGTGCGACATGTGGCAACCCTGCTTCGACTACGATGAATTTTATGTGATTCCATTCAGTAAACAATACTACAAACAACATTTGCGTTGCACTGTATAGAGGCAAATTTTGTTTTCAAAATATATCGATTAAACGGCAGCAGTCTAAAAAAAATACCAGAAGACGCTTTAGCCTACGAAATCTGCTTTTGAAATATTTTGCACTTCAAAGAAAAGTGAAAATAGCAAAAAACACAGATGACAGCTCACAACTTCAAGTATTTCCACGTCTTTTACAACTTTTGATTTCTGAAAACTATTGAAAACATTGTTTAATGACACTTGAATTTAAAGAATCGTAAACAGTTGCAAAATTACGACTGTAGTTTCATATTCACCGATTCAGTTAAACTATTTTGATCGCTTACAACCCAACAAACTTCAACTTCCCTACTACCGTTGTTAAAAATCAGGTCTTGTTTCAGGACTTGAAAACCGAACCAATTGTTTTCAATAAAAAATAACTGAAAACGATCGAACAAAATTCAAAACGATTGTAAACAGTTGTAAAATTACGATTCAAATAAAACAGAAAACGAGATTTCCGGTTTCTTTCTTGATCAGCTAGTTACCCCTCCTAGATGATATGCGAGGGATGAATACAATTCCGGATATTTCGTTACACTTCCGGCAAACTGTCCTCAGTAAAAGAAATATACATATATACATATATTTTCGTCGAACCACCATTTTTCTGTGAACCAAGGTGTTACCGTAGCTTTAGTAGATAGGGCTCTCCATGTATGCTCACCAGAATTCTTGAATTTTGAACTAGACCATCTCCGCAATGTTTTGTTCGTAAATGGTCATCCGATAAAAAGTTATTGACGCAACCATTGAAAAACGTAAAGAAAAATTTCGTCACCCCCCCCCCCCCTAACCCTCAAGGCCTCGACTACTGAACCTGAGAAAAGGTTTATGTGCCACTTCACTATGTCCATGGACTGACAGACAAAATCAAAAAACTTCTGACCCCTCATAACATCTCGGCATATTTCAAAAGTTCAAACACGATATCTTCTTATCTTTACTCTGGTAAAGATCCAATTTCCGAGACAAAATGCCAAGGGGCTTACAAGATTCCATGTTCTTGCGACAAATGGTATATTGGTAAGACACACCAGCACCTGTCGGATCGCCTCCACGAACACAGAACCAGCATAGACGCAACTCAGTCAGTTTGTTTTGAGTTGGGTCTGTATAAGGTCGTTGCCGAAGAGCATGAAAATTTAAGTGCTGTTGTATAGATACATATCTTTTGATTCCTTTATTTCTTAAGTGTAATTACACATCAATGTTTTATTTTCTAACAGGCCAGAGAACTTCTCTAGTGCTCTTGTAACCAAGGTGTACTTTCACCAGGGAGCTGGCTACACCTAGGTTCTTTTCAGTTAATCCGCCAGGGAATATTCAGGTTCTCGGCGATGACTAATTTCAGTCATTCGAGCTTGAGATGGGGAGTTATGAAAAACTCAGTCAGTTCGTTTTGAGTTGGAGCTGTGTAAGGTCCTGGGCAGAGAGCATGACAAGTTAAGTGCTGTTGTATAGATACATGTCTTTTGATACCTTTATTTCTTAAGTGTAAATACACATCTATGTTTTATATAACTGATTAACGAGGTAGACACTAGCTTAGAGAGAAAGAAAAAGCTGTTGCTGGCACGTGACTTTGTACCGCTAAGCATGGTCCACACCACTCGGGGACCATGTACAGGGTAGCGTTGCATAGCAGATTAGTAACAGTGAGTTAAGGGCACTTAATAGTCGTATTAAGGGTCCATTACACTCTGGCTGAACACATTTATGACCACCCTGATTAAATTCTTAAACAATAAATGATTATCAGACTCCCTAATGCTTGCCGGTAGATTATTCCAAACAATCACACCACTATTAATAATTATAAATGACGCTCTACTACTCTTACGCAACTCACTAACAAGTCTATCATTATTCCTCGTATCATAATCATGGTAATCGGAATTCAGACTAAAAAAATTACTAAAATACGACGGAGAAAATTTATTTAATAAACTGTACACAAAATTACCAATTTGCTGATCTCTTACATGTTTAACTTTCAACACATTGAAATCTCGATAACAATCTTCTGCATGGCGACAATTTTTTAACTCACCCAACACACGGAGAGCTTTATTTTGCAGAATTTCAACACGTTTAAAATAAGAATTAAAGTTACTGGCATACACTGAACATCCATAAATTAAATATGGATGAACAATCGAAAAATAAATTTCTCTTAATGCCATTACCGGTAGAATGTTTTTGAATCGGCGCATTACACCGACGCCTCTCGCCATTTTTGTTGCAATAATGTCATTGTGTTTTTTCCAATTAAAATTTACATCAAGATTGAATCAAGATATTTACAAGCATAAACTTGGTTAACCGGGGAATTTTCAAGTAAAACGTGTTGTTGATCATTTATAATTCGTTCAAGTCTAATAAATATCACATAATTGGTTTTCGACGGATTCACTGCAATAAAACTCGACTTCATAAAAATTGTTAGGTTCACAAGTGCTGCATTAGCTTTACAAATTAGTTCACTCAATGATCTAGCGGCTACAGTAAGTGCTGTGTTATCAGCAAGTGCTGTGACTAATGTATCTGGTAAACAGAAACGTAGTGTGTCCACGTACACTAGAAATAGAAGCGGACCAAGCACTGAGCCTTGGGGCAATCCACACTTGACATCATGAGCTTTTCCAATTACACTGTCAACAACAACTCTCATGGACCTACCATGTAGGTATGAATGGAACCACTCAAGTGGCTTGCCGCGTACTCCAACAGCCAATAATCTTTTCATTAGTAGTTCAAAGTCGACGGTATCGAACGCTTTTTTAAGATCAACAAAGATCGTAAGGGCTATAAGTCCTTTTTCAAACGAAGAGTTGACAATGTCTATCAGGTGGTGCATCGCATGTGAAGTTGAATGTTTTTTTTCGAAAACCGAATTGGCACTCATTTAACATACCAAGTTTGTCCAGTTATGCACTCAGTCTCACCACCTTTTCTATTGTTTTCGAGAAAATTGGTAGAAGAGAAATCGGTCTCCAGTTGTTAAGTTCTTCTTTATTTCCACCTTTGTGTAGTGGTAGAACTTTAGCCCGTTTTACGACCTCTGGGAAAATACCCTTCTTTAGGGATAGATTTATAATATAAAGTAGGCCCGAGAGTAGGTATTGGTAGGTTAACCTACCAATTACTTCAAATATCCCTTCCACTAATACGCGACCGACTAGACACGCAGCCAGTGTTGCGAACATACGAATTCATTAGGCTTTGAATAAATAACTAAGCTATAAAATAATCTCGAGACACACAGAGCAAAGAGGCTCTTTCGCGAGTCGCGCATGAAGCTTGATAGCAGCAGGGTTGCCACCTGTAGCACTGTAGTGCTAATTATAGTACTATTTTTTCCTATGTAGCACCGTAGCACGATCAGGGTAAAATGTAGCACTATTTCGGAAAATCTGGAAAAAAGTAGCAACTTAGTGCTACAAATTTCGGGAAAAAAAAAATATTAGGACCAGAGTCAGCAAGTGCAGTCGCAAATAATTAATTTTAACCTCGTGTGATCTCCTTTGAAACTCCTTGAAATATTTTTTGGAAACTTTGAATAACATATCGAAAACGAATGTTTTTAGACATTTAAATGTTTCGTAATTTTGTATAGCTGTCTTCATTTGAATAGCTCACAAATACTAAAGCTAAGGTAGTCAGATAACATATTTGTGACAAAATAAAACTAGATCACCTTTGGAAGAAAGAGTAGATTTGTTTTCAAAAAAATTCTGCTTTTCTTAAAATGTACTGCAAAAGTACTACTTTTTTTCAAATGTATCACCAACTCCTTACTTTTCTTAAAATGTACTGCAAAAGTACTACTTTTTTCAAATGTACTACCAACTCACTACTTTGAAAAAAATGTACTATAAAGAGTACAATTTTTATATCGGTGGCAACTCTAAGTGCCACGCAGCTTATTACGCTTGTGCGTACAATGCTTTAGTGAAAATAACAAAGGTATTCTTAGGAATGCTGTTATCTTTGTGCGATCGAAAACGCAACTAAAAATTAATTGATCAACACCTAGCAGAATTACGCGAAAATTGCATATTTAGCAAAAAATGTTTGTAGTACTTTATTTAGCACCCTGTTCTCGGGAAAAATAGCACACTTAGGACAGGAGTGGGTGGCAACCTTGGTTAGCAGTGGCCACTTCTGTGGTAGGTTTTATTCAAAGTGGTGAACAGGCCCATATCCAGGAATTTATTTCGGGGGGGGGGAGGTGCATTTCGAGGGGGGGAGGATTGCCTGCGGGTTGGATAAAAAAGTACAAAAAAGACAAATCAGAGGGAAAAGCCTATAAAAATTACTATTTTTGCATGTTTTTTGGGGGTGGGTCAACCCCCTAACCCTCCCCCCCCCCCCCCCTGGATACGGCCTTGGTGGTGAAACACATTATGGATTTTTGGAGTGGGCCGTTTTCTGGGTGAAAGCGTTTGCGCTTTCCCAGACGGATGGTAAATTATAAATATACACAGAATTCAGAATTGTAAATAATCACAGATTTGTACATATACACTTTTGTTATTTAATTTTATCTGCATGTCTTTCAGTCCGCATCGTTCTTCTGGTTTTTAGTTTCATGTCGTCTTATTGTTTGTTGGTTCCGCATCGTTTCCTGTTGGTATTGTGGTGGATTTTATGATTTAGTTTTGTTTCTTTCCCTGAGGACGATTTGCCGGAAGTACAATCGAAATATCCGGAATTGTGTTTAACCCTCGCACATCATCTTCGAGGGGTAACTAGCTGATCAAGAAAAACCCCGAAAATCTCGTTTTTCTGTTTTATTTGAAATGAATGAATGAATTGCGATTGGAATTTCAGATTCAGCGTTCCATTTAAACTAGTTTGATATTCCGGTTGTTATAACTCAGGTCTGTACTACACGACTTGAAAACAAAACCACCTGTTTCCGATAGAAAACAATTGAAAACGAGTGGAAACACTTGAAAATGATTATTCTAAATAAACATGAAAAAAAACAATCGTAAAATTACGATCGAAAACAACTGTTTCCAATTGGTTACAATTTTAAACAATTGTTTCCAGTTGTTTAAGACTTAATTTCCGATCGAAAACAACTGGAAACGATCGAAAACAGCTGAAAACGACCGTTAACAGTTGTTCAGTGACACTTGAAAAAAAAAACAATCGTAAACAGTTGTAAAAATTACGATGTTAACAGTTGTTTCCAATCGTTTACGATTGGGATTTTAGATTCGCCATTTTAGTTAAACTATGCTGATCCTTTACGACTCAACAAAATTAAACTTCCCTGTACCGCTGTTAAAAATCAGGTTTTGTTTTAGGACTTGGAAACCATATCAACTGTTTCCCACTGAAAACAACCGAAAACCATCGTAAACAGTTTGTCAGTGACACTTGAAAAAACAGTCGTAAACAGTTGTAAAAATTAAAATTAAAAATGTTGGAAACAGTTGTTTGAAAAAAACAATCGTAAATTTGCCGTTTCAGTTAAGCTATGTTGATCCTTTACATTTCAACAAAATGCAACTTCCCTACTACCGTTGATAAAAACCAGATCTAGTTTCAGGACTTGGAAACCAAACCAACTATTTCAAACCGAAAACAACTGTAAATGATCGAAAAAACTTAAAACGATCGTAAACAGTTGTTTAACAATTCTTGAAAAAAAAAAATCGTTTACAGCTAAAAAAAAAATCCACTTCCCTATTATCGCTCTTAAGACATGTTTCAGGACTTGAAACCTAAACCAACTGTTTCCGACCGACAACAACTGAAAACGATTGAAAACAATCGAAGACGATGGAAACAGTTGAAAACGATTGGAAACAATTGAAAACGATCGTTTTGAATGGATACGAAAAATACAATCTTAATATTACGATTAGAAACAACTGTAAGCAATTGTTAACAATTGTTTACAGTTATTTACAGTTGTTTACGACTTAATAGTTTCCGTACCGGTTGGCGGGAGTATTGGACTATTGGTGAACCTACCAGATTGGCCAGAAAATAGTCCCATTCCCGATCCAATCATCTTGAGGGGGGGGGGGGTGTAGGGATGGAGAAACCGGAATCTAGTGACATGCATAACTTATAAACGGCCCTGATCGGACTTGCATGAAACTTCACAAGTTTCAAGAACCAGTTTCTCAGATGTTCAGTTTCAAGTCCGGACTTGATATGGTCACTGGGAGTGGGAGAGGGGAGAACTAGAGGGTGCATCAGAAATCTTGTGAAGCGCTTATAGTCGTGAAATCCCTTCCAAATAATTCGTCGTCAGATCCAGTTGGGGAACAGAATAATCACAGCTAGAGTATTTGCTCATACCATCGCATGAGTCATAGCTAATTGGAACCATAGTACGAGAAAACTTTCATTCTGAAACAGTTGCGAAAGAGTGGAGTAACTATTTCAGATTTACTAGATCAACCCAGTCATCCGATGAAAGGAATATTAGGAGAGAGATCCGACCGTGACAACTACAAACCTTGTCTGACAAACATGTTCACTGTTCCTACAAGCGCCATATGAGCATTCAGCTCTTGTTGAACTTTATTTTCTTGCCGGACAAGTAGTTCGCCCCGAGTTTGGTAAAAAATGTAGGTTTATTCTTAAGAAGATTTGTTAAATCTCGGATTGTGGGTAAGAATACGAGATGAATCTATTTCTGAATTTTATCTTCTTGTCAGACAAGTAATTCTGACGAAATTTGCCAAAACCCGAAAATTTGGTAGACGAGAAAAGTTGAATTTTTAAGTTGACTACTGAAATCGTCGAGGAAATTGTTTATTGCAAAGTCCGTAAGTCTCAACGTGACACAGAGAAGGTTAGCTCACCGTTGGGAACCTGTACCTAACTACGTATGGTACTGTATTATGTACCTGATGCTATATAATCGAGTTGGGTTTAATGCTGACCGACACCGACTGGCTGGCGTACTAGTTTCCTGAATAAAAAACCCTTATGAGATCGGAAGTGAGCACTTGATCTTGTCCCAAAAAGCCGTACCCCTTTTTACAGTATAAAAATCGAATTAAAGTTCAATATAAGAGTCTCGGCACCACGCCAGCCGGCACTGGACGGCACCAGCCGACACAGCCGGCACAGAGTACCTGCTGGGCTACCCGTCGTATATTTCTTTCTTGAATTGGCTCCGTTGGTGATGAACAGTTTGCTGTTTCTTCGAGCAGTTGACTCTAGTGAAGAGGCTCGCGATTTTTGAAGCTCCAACCGACCAGAACCTCTCTCCAGTGAGTTTGAGGCTGTGGCCACGCAAGTTGTTAAAACTGAAATTGAGGATGAGGTCAGCCTCGACGTTTTTATACATACTGTGGCATAGCTTGTGTGTCTGTGGGCATCCCCCGATCTGGAAACGGTATGCTAGTGTAGGAAGCTTAAGTCTTTCAAGCCTTTGCTGGTATGGGACCGTATGGGACATGTCTCAGTTTGGGCGGTTCCTAATATGTTCTTAGCTCACTGCCATCACAGTAGTTGCGTTTTTGCAGATTTACCACGGTAACTGAATATGCAATTAGTCGTTTTTGTAGTCCCCGTGGTATCTGAAACACAGTTGCTCTGCAAAAACGACTATTGCCGGAATTACACTTTTCGAAGTCACCCCAAAAAAACAAGACCAAAGGTGTCGATGGGATCCCAAAAATCTAAGATTTGATCCAGACAATTGGGTCTTGTCTTTGCCAGATCCAGTCTTCGCTAGGCTAATCATCAGAGAAAACCGAGTTCAGATATTCTAAATATCTATCAATCTATCTATAACTCTATAAGCCATATCTATTTTGACGATACTAACCGAAACTTCCTGCTTTACTTCTGCCAAATTTGCGGTTTCGCCCGAATTCTGAACGACTTGCTAGTCCAGCAAAAAAAAATTCAGAAACGAATCCAGCGTATCTCCTTATCCCTATAAAGAACATCTAATCAACTTTAAATAAAACTTTGACTTCAAAAATGAAGGTACAACCGGATTCCGGACTAATTATATGTCGGGGTAAAAATGATTGTCATATACAGACTCAGCGTCTCTTCTTACCCCTAAATCTATCATCTAGTCAACTTCAGATAAAACTTTTGCTTTTAACATATTTTCCGGTTTTGGCCGGATTCCAGGCGAACTAGTTGTCCGGCGAGAAAATGGTTTTCACCATCGTGTTCAGCATGTCGTCTTACCCCCAAATCAAACATTTAATCAACTTCAAATAATTTGTTAAAATAATACTTTTAACAAACTTTTCAGTTTTTGCCGGATTCCTGACGAACTACTTGTCCGGCGAGAAAATGATTTTCACCATCATGCTCAGCATGTCTTCTTATCCCTAAATCAAACATTTAAATAAGTTCAAATGAAACTTTTCTTTTAACCAACTTTCCGGTTTTTCCCGGATTCCTGACGAGCTACATGTCCAGCGAGAGAATGGTTTTCACCATCGTGTTCAGCATGTCTTCTTACCCCTAATTCAAACATTTAATCAACTTCAAATGAAACTTTTACTTTTAACAAACTTTCCGGTTTTTCCCAGATTCCGGACGAACCACTTGTCCGACAAGAAAATGGTTTTCACCATCGTGCTCAGCATGTCTTCTTACTTAATAATCGACTATCTCAATAGCTTCCTTTAATTCATCTTCGAACTTGACCTGTACTTTGACCCAAAGGATCCTCCCACTAAGTTTCATCAAAATATCTCAATCCCTCCGAGAGTTATCGTGCAGACAGACGGACAAACAGACGGACAACTTTTGCGATGTCATAGGTATCCCTCCACTTACGTTTTGGGATCCCAAAAACTGATATCCAGTTACATCACTAAGTGCTAAACTTCTTTCTCACCAGTTTGACAAAATTTGATGAAAGTGAAATTTCAAATACCACAATCGGTTACCACGGTCGGACCGTGGCCAGATTCCACGATGACTGCAAAAACTCGGCAAAAACGCCTTTTGACGCCTTTGATACCATGGTATCTGCAAAAACGCAACTAGTTGACTGATTGTGAGAGTTATTTGTGTTCCTTAGGAAGGAGGCCTAGTTTCGAAGAACCTGATGGAAGTTACTGTCCCTCTCCAAACGGACGAAGAATGCAGCTCTGCCTACAAACCTCTTGGCTACAAAATCGATGAGACAATGCTATGCGCTGGAGAGAAAGAAGGAGGCAAAGATTCCTGTCAAGTAAGAAATCCTCCATCCTCTGCCTTTTTCCTTACAGTTAAAAGGCTTATCACAAGCTTTTTATCCCTAAGCCCTTTTACCTCGTTTCCTACCTCTAAAATCCTAGGTACAAAGATTTGACTATCTCGTCTATTATCTTGTGAGCTACGCCGTAGCGGGCCGGTAAGATATCTTTCCGGAACCTGCTCTCGAGAAGACTGCTGATAGTTTGCGCCTTATATTAAGATTAGCATACATTTTATACAGAATTGGCTGGCAGGCTAGACAGACTGGAAAAGTTCACTTACACACGGACCCCTGGATAGTTCATTTACTAGAGTTTCCTAAGTTTCCACTGTTTCTCTCTAAAGCACCGTCGTAGTTTCGACGGTGTGAATTCAGGACGAATTAGTTGCATTGCGGTTTGTCTTCGAACATCTAAAGAATGTTTAAAATAAATTGTCTCAAGAATGTTGTGAAATTAAAATACTGCCAGTCTTATCTTACACTGTCAGCAGTTTCAACATGGACAACATGCAGCATGAATTGCATGTTGCAGTCCTGTCCAGGTCTTAGTGTGCCCGTGCCAATTTGCTAATTCGAAGATTTGGCAGGTATGATGCTCCTGTTTTTTTTTTTTTTTTTTTTTTTTTTTTTTAATGCCGCGTAGCATCTTTTCCGTTCTTCCTGTCCAATACGATTTGGCCAGGTGACTACGCTTCCACTTCCCTCGGTGACGCCAACGGTCCTAACATCTGATATTTATTTTTTTTTGTTTTTTCAATGACCGACCTATATATTTAGCGTCACCTACACTTTCCTCTATCTCTACATTTAATTATCTTTTTTTAATATTCTTTCTTATTCCCTCTTTTAACCCTTATTTCTCATTTTACCATTTCAACACATATTTAAAACCTTTTCTTTGTTTTCCTTCCTTGACATCTATCTCCTTTCCTTAAAATTTTCATTCTTTGAAAACTTAATATTTACAAAAATACTATCCCTCGTTATTTTTTGCAACCAAACCAAAAAAGGGGTTTTGTCCTGGAGACAAAAACAACACAAAAATTGTTCGACCTCTTCGCACTCCCTGCGTCAAAGGATGCCCTTCCGTCATAGGGAATCCCTTTTGCAGTGGCATTTCTTACGATCTTCTTCATTCTCCGATACCAAAATCCTTTTTTATTTTAGTTTATAATTTTTTAAATCTCTACAACAATTAAAATAAAAAAATAAAGAAAATATAAAGAAATGTTCATTTGATCGTACTTTACATACAAAATTTATTAGTACGATTAAATGAAAAACTTTTAACGATTACCAATTTTCTTAATATAACAACTAATTTGGTTGCCAAAAATAACCTTAAAACTTTATCCCTTTCTTAAAACTTTAAAAATTACCATTAAAATATAATTTTTTAAATATAATATATTTTTAATTAAATTTCAAACTAAATCATCAATATTAAAATTCTTATATCTTTAGAGCGTACTGTACGCAACTTCTTTGCTTTTCCCTCGTGAACAGGCTTACCTTGAAACGTGAGAGTGCTTTAAGAGTCCTATACAACGATTCTCTAAGGTGGTTGCATCGATTCTCTTGGAACTTTAGTGCTTCAGGTATGTTTGTTGATGAAGGTCTTCAATCTTTTTGTGAAGTGAGGCGGGCGTCTGCCCTATCACTACAGACAAGAATTCTGAGCGCTGAGAATCCTCTTCTTCTGGTGATGGCGAGTTCCAACATGTGGCTGAGTTTGCCAATTTAATTGTCGTGGGGTACCCTACTTTATTGTGGGTTATCTCCAAGTTGGCGTGTTGATATTTGTTTTATTTTATTTGTAGTTTATATTTACACCAGTGTTTGTTACTTATTTGTCATTTTTTGACCCTAGTTGGTTGTAACCTAGTTTAAGTACATAAATTCATATTAGACACTTTGTATGTTAGCTGTTTAATTTTTTCAACTTTATCCATTAAAACGTTGTGCATAACATGCAGTGCCAGGAAGCGCCGAAAAAGCATCTGTTGACGTTTTCGATATCAAGATGACAAACAAGAAAGTAAGCAGATGTTTTTTAGGCGTCGGCTCTTTTTGTATGAATGGCGTTTTAATGTATCGTTTGAAAGAATAACAGCTAACAACAAATTAATTTTTACTTTGAGCCTGAAGAGGACCTGCCAACCATTGTCAAGAAGGGCCGAAATATAGCTGGAATAAAATTGAGCTGACGTATCCGTTTTGCACCGTCAAATATCCTTAAAGCGCCAATGTTATCGCAAAGTGAAAAATGTTTTTAAGAATCATACATTCGCAAGATCCCCAAGGGCCCATGATCATCTGTGCCCCAAGTATATTGCTTCGACATGTCAGTTCTAACCGCCTTAGAGGGCGCATCTTAGTCGAAAAATGCAAAAAAAAATCAACTACTTCGGAGCGAATAATATACTTTCATGGCCCAAGGACCCATGATCATTTGTGCACCAGTGCCTTTAGTAAGTAAGTAAGTAAAGTATTTATTTCCCGTATTTTTCACTTAAGAACAAAACGGAGTAAAAAAGAAGAAAAAGAAAAAAGAAGAGACATTTAAGGCACAACATATACAGATACATGACGTTTTACATAATAATTACGGATCACGAACTATAAAAGTGTCTAAGCCAGGGGTGGTTCCATTTCCCCTGGAAATTTGAAATTACCCGATCCACGGCGATACTAGGGTCCGCAATCTGGTGTTTTTCAATCAAAAAGGTGTTCCTCGTCCACAAGGGACAGCGCAGCAGAAACTTTGCAAATCTGAAGTAAAGGGACCGGAGCTTACGTTTTTGGGTCTCGGTTAACAAATTCCAAAACGGCGCGATATACAGGATATGCGGCAATGCGACAGCGTTATACATGATCGCGAGATACTTTCGGCATAATAGGAGTCTACTGGCGACGATAGAACCGTATGCAGTTCGAAGTTTTTTCTCGACGTGTTTAATGATTAGTACACGAGTTTCTTTAAGGTTACGGCCTATCGGCAGACCAAGGTATACGACGTGAGACGAAACGGTAATTGACTCGCTACCCAGTTGAAGGTGTTCAGGTTGAGGGGAATTATCATTGAAAAACAGTACTGCAGATTTAGACGTATTGAAGGCGAGGCCGATTTTTCGATATTCATCTCGTAGGATCATGAAATTCGATTGCAGACCACTAGTAGACCGGCTTAAACTTAATAGGTCGTCCGCGTACGTAAGTAGCGACACGTTTATACTCTTGGCGATACACGAAACATTGACACTTGCCTGGGCATTTAAAACGCTGTTATTATACAAACTAGGGGATAATAATGAACCCTGACGAACACCTTTCTCTACCGGAACAACTACTGAAGTGGGGCGGCTTCCTAACTTGATACGCGCTTTCAAACGACAATACATATGATACAGGACACGGGTGACGCGGAGGTTTACACCTTGCTGGTAAGCCGCTAGAAGGGCCTGAGCATGAATCGACGAATCAAACGCTCTACTAACATCGAAAGCACCGATCACTATGAGGTCACCAGATTCATGGGAATCCGCTAGAATAGCGGCTAGACTGAAAAGAGCGTGAGCGCATCCTAGTCCTGGTCGGAAACCGAACTGATGGTCAGGCATTCTGCACGAATGCTGAATTTCTTTTAGAACTAAAAGCTCGAGAACTTTGCAAAGTACTGGGGCAACGGTGATAGGCCTATACGAAGAGCACTGATCCACGGGTTTACCTTTTTTAAGGATAGGTGATAGCAAACCAACACAAAAAGAATCAGGTACTATACCGGTAGTGAAGATAATCTGGAACAGTAGCGTCAGATGCTCCACAAGCAAAGTGGTACCGTGTAGCAAATTTAGCGCGCACAGATTGTCTTCACCACGGGAATGTTTTTTCTTCAGCTTTAAAATAGCATCAGATACGTTTCCGTAAGTAACAACAAACTCCGGGTCACACTGGTTGGATAGTAACGATTCTAGCCTATGTACGAAGGGATTAGACAAATTTGGGTCGGGGGCACTGAATTCTTTGGAAAAATACGATTCCCAGTCTTTTTCGTTAATGGATTCATGGGGTTTTCCGGCAGCCGATTCACTTAACCGTGCTTTCCAGATTAGAGCTGGGTCACTTATAATTCTGGATGAGTATTCTTCTTTTAGTTTGGTACGGTGAGCTTTCAGTTGCTTGTCAAATTTTCGTTTCGTCCACAAACGGATTGAATTAACAGGGCCGGACTTGGGACGGTCACATTCTTGCCAGACTCTGAACCAGAACTTAGCTTCGTTGCAACACTTAACTAGAGCTCGATTTTGCGAGAATTTGGGAACTTCTGTTTTCTTTCTGACCTTTCTAGTAGGAACCGCGATTTTTTCTGCTGAAAGCAGCGAGTGAGTAATCTCGGCACAGAATATATTGACAAGTACTCTTGCTTCCTTGGGATCGGTATTGGAGTTCACTTGGAGTAAATGGAAGGGGATGTGTATCTTTACAAGAAGTGAGTTCAGCACTTGATGATACAGAGAGGTAGTAACTTTGTCCCATTCACTTACAACTTTCCACTTATCGTTTTTGTGAGGACGCAGAGCTGGTTTTATGCTAAGAGACGCTAGTAGAGGCAGATGATCCGCGAACACAGCGTCTTTCAAAACAGATACATTTCCGTTAATTTCCTTCGAACAGACCGTATGGTCTATGTTCGAAACGGATCCAGAGTTGTGAACGAAGGAAAAGTCACTATCCTTTGTGAGAATGGCAAGTTTACCATCGAAGACGCCGTTTAGCAGTTGACTGCGCGGACATGTGCTGTCAAGCAAGTTGCAATTGAAGTCGCCCATGACTACGCACTGCAGATTTTTCTTGGTCACAGACTTCAGGCATTTCGCTAGATCGCGAACTGCGTTCATAAACTTTCGCTCCGATTTATCATCATGGTAGTTTGTAGGAAGATATACATTGAAGAATGCGATATTACCGTAAGATATAGCCAGGAAGTAGTCATGCGTAAACAGCACTTTGCTTTCAATGCATGAGCGGCAAACAATCGCCAGGCCACCAGAGGGACGTCCGAGAGTCCGAGTTTTTGCGGGCTCGACGTGAAAAGTATATTCGTGCGAGAACTTTAGGAGAGCAACATTGTGAGGAGAGAGCATGTGTTCTTGTATGAACATAATATCACAGTCTGAACAGTACTTTTGAATAATGGCAAGTTTGTGTGGGACTCCCCCGTTCATGTTCCATGAGATAATTTTGACACCAGTTGGGCTATTGGACATTAGGCCGTTTCAGCTCACTGACGATTTTTTTTTATTACGGGGCACTTGAAAGAATGGCACGTGTGGCGTTTTGATTTGCAGAGGGCGCATGCGATAGGGTTTACACACGGCTGGTCAGAGCTAGAACCGTGACCTTGCTCTCCGCATCTAGAGCAGACTTGCTGGCTAGAGCAGGTAGCAGCAATATGACCAAAGTTCTGGCAGTTGAAACACCGCTTAGGAAGAAAAACAAATTCCTCGATGGGGTATCGCTCCAAGTCAATTTTAGGAGGGTTTTTCATGGCGTGGTTCAGATGTTGGCGGGATGAGAAGGATACTTTGAAGGATCTGGTCTTGCCGCATTGATCAGCTTTTTCACAGTTCGGTATACATCTCCTCAGTGCATCGGCATTAACATGTGCAGGAACAAACTTGACCATACCGATGAAAGTGGGAGTTTTAACACTTGCCTGGGTTTCAGGCGATTTTTCGTTAATAGAGGTTGCTAGGATTGCAGCTTTAGATTTGTTCTTAGTTACGAGGCGCCATTCTTCCTTCCCTCGACGGAGTTCAAAATCGTCATCATTCAGAGCGTCACCACAGATATTCGACAGAAAGTTTTTCCTTTCTTCTGCGGTGACAACAGTAGGAGGAGGCTTTTTCAAGACTACTGAGTAAGATGGTGGAGGAGGGGAAGACTCATTACCTTGGGCAGCAACGGGGTTGCCTCCAGGCCACGGTAACGGCGCTTGGTTAAAACGGTCAATCAGGCCGTTAAACTTGCGACTCATCTCGTTCACGGTGGACACTACACAAGCAGCAATCTCTTCGTTGCAGGCGGGAACTTCTTGGGGCTCGAAAATAACAAAATGCGGAAGCTGAATCTTTTCTTTGGCGCAGCGAGCGAACATCTTCGCAATGTCAAGCAGATTATCCTCGTCCTTTATATGTTTCACCACACGTTCCCCTAAGTCTGACTTGCGATAGATAGTTTCCTTCGCTTCTAGAATCGCTTCTCGGCTGAAAAACTCATTCCCTCGCCTTATAAAAACATTCGTTTTTACACCTGCTAGCATGGCTCGTGATACAAAGTTCAGAACTGCATTCCACACCAGATTATCACCCATCACAAACAGGTTTTGCACGGGTGAAATGAAATGCGACTTCTCTTGTCGAGAGCCAGTTCATAACTGTCAGTTCATAACTCATAACTTTGCTTACAACATGGATTCCTAGCACCTATGAAGTGCGCATTGTAGCCAGAAAGTGCATGGCATATTTTTTTATTAAACCATAGCCTACATTTTCATGAATCCTAAAGACCCATAATCGTCTGTGCCTCAAGACAGCGCAAATCTTAGCTGATACCCTTACCTACAACAAATGCTTGCAAGTGCCACATCGGCTCACAAGTTACAGCTCTTGTTGTTAATAAACCGTTCTCCGTTCTCTATTACGTTCTCCTATAAGCGGTTTTTATGGCACTTGCCCTTTGGCAAAGTGCCATAAAGCGATCACAATTTCTGTCCGTCCGTAGGTCTGTCGGTCCGGGTTTTGCTAGTTCGGGCACTTCCACATAAGCTAGGACGATGAAACTTGGCAGGCGTATCAGGGACCCCAAACGATTAAGTTGGAAATAATCACTTCTCCGATCCGAGCATCGTGGGGGGAGTGGTGGAAGGGGGAATCCGGAATCTTAAGGTATTTATAACTCTCGAAGGGGTGATCGGATCTTAATGAAACTTGGTATTTGGAAAGTCCTCGTGTCTCAGACTATCCACATAAAATCCAGACCGGATTCTGTGACTTCGGGGGGAGTTGGAGAGTCGAACCGGAAATCTTGGGAAACGCTTAGAATGGAGGGATCAGGATGAAACTTGGTGGGAAGAGCAAGCACAAGTCCTAGATACATAATTGACATAACCGGACCTGATTCGGGCACTATGGGGGGGTTGGAGGGGGTGGGGCGGATTTCTGATTATCCGTGAGTTCGGTACTTCCTGATGTACTCGGAAGATGCAATTGGCCTGGCATAGCAGGGACTTGAACAAAATGACTTGATAATAGTCGTTTGCATGATGCGATCATCGTGGGGGGAATGGTGGGAGGGGGAATCTCGAATCTTGAGGTATTTATAACTCTTTAACGGGTAATCGGATCTTAATGAAACTTGGTATTTGGAAAGACCTTGTTTCTCAGACGACCCACGTAAAATCCGGACCGGATCCGTTGTCTTCGGAGGAGGCTGGAGAGGGGAACCGGAAATCTTGGGAAACACTTAGAGCGGAGGGATCAGCGTGAAACTTGATGGAAAGAGCAAGACCTAGATACATCATTGACATAACCGGACCGGATTCGGGCATTATTGGGGGAGTTAGGGGGGGGGGTGTCCGAATTTCTGATTATCCGTCAGTTCAGTACTTTCTGATGTACTAGGATGATGCAACTGGGCTGGCAGATCAGGGACTCGAACAAACTGACTTGACAATAGTCGTTTGTATGATCCGGTCATCGTGGGGGGACCGCGGAATCCCGAATCTTGTGGAATTCATAACTGTCCAATGGGCAATCGGTTTTGAATGAAACTTGGCAAAGAGGTGGTTGTCTCATATGTTCCATGTCAAGCCCGGAACGGATCCGATACTTGTTGGGGGGGGGGGGGGGGGTTAGGGGGACACCGGAATATTCGTGGAACGTCTAGTGCCAAGGGATCGGGATGGAATTTGGTGGGAAGAACAAGCATAAGCTGTAAATAGATTCTTGACAGAACCACATCATATCGGGGCTCTTTAAGGGGAGTCGGATGGGTTTCCGGCAGGTCCGGTGATCAGAAGCTAGGGTACTTCTAGACATGCTAAGGTCGATGAAACTAGTCAGCTAAATAGTCACAATTCTGACAGAATTCGCTAGGAAAATGTCTGTTCCTGGATCCGGCCGTTATGGGGGGAGTAAAGGGAAGGGGAATCCGGAAGTTACTGACTTGCGTAGTTTGCGAACGGATGGTCCGATTCGAGTGAAACCTTATGGGTGGTAAGAACCGATGAGCTAGATATGCATGCAAGACTTGTCTCTGAATCATATGCGACATTGGCTGGGGTCGCTGGAGGGGGGGGGGGGGGGGAGGAACGTAAACTTTGTGACATGGTCAAAAACCAAACGACTGGGCCGACTGGGATGCAAGTTGGACAATGGACAGTACCGAGTTTATGCTCCCTAGTTTTTTATTTGGCGTCCGGATCGGATCCGACAACGAAATAGGAGGAGGATCAGGGGGAAACTGGAAATTTGCAGATATGCTGCGATTAGAGTCAAGCTTGAAGAACGAGAGGAAAATATGTCAGAGATGCGAAGTTTATTTGTCCTAGTCGTATTCGACCACAGTGGGGGGTGGGGGAGGTTGCGGAAATTTTGTAGCTCATGTAAGGGTCATACGAATGGAGTGATTTGAATAAAAACTTGGAAAGAATGGAGACCATGTGTCCTAGATGATTTGTTTTAGGGTCTGGACCGGCTCTGAGCACGGGGGGGGGGGGGGGGGGGGGGGGGGGGGGGGGGGGGGAGGGTACCGGAGTTTCCCGAAAAAAGCTTCGGCCTAAGTAAAACTTGATAGCCGGCCTTAGATAATCCGTATATGTTCTGAGTCAGATTTGGCCCTGGTACGGAAGTTTGAGGGCGAGGCGTACGGCAATAATACGGCACTCTTAGGAATAAATCTAGTATGGTGAAAAATTTGACCTAGATTATCGTATGCGATGCCAGAAATGCCCAGGCTCGCGTGAAATTAGATACCTTATTTCTAGATCCAATCCTAGGGTGGTTCAAGGGGGGATTTTGTGACAGTCTCATCTATTTTCTTGTACCAGCTACTCGTAACAAGTGCCATATGAGCTCGTAGCTCTTTTTCGTAGAACGCCGTAGTACTATTTTCCGTTTTTAGTAGAATGGAGAACGAGTTGTATCGCATTCTTCATTCCGTTCTGCTGGATGACCAACAGAATCCTCAGTTCTGAATCCGTTCTCATCCTGTTCTGCAACAGTCATAAAGTATTGGTAACAGGTCCTTCAGCAAAATTGCAGAAATGGATAAAAGCAACCGTTTTTTACGAAACTAACATAAATTAATGAAGAAGTAATATGGACCTTCCTATTTTCATGACTCAGGATAAAAAATTTCAGTATTTGTGGTCAATGATAACAAGCGAGTGAGCATTGAGATGAGGAATCAGACAGGTCTTGAGGAGTTCCCTACCAATTGATGGTATATTGCGTCTAGGAAAGAAAGAAGGGACATAGTTGCTTGTTGAAAAGCAAGAAAGCTAAATCACAAGAAAAAAGTGGGAAAGAAGAATGAAGTAGACCATGCAATATTTAAAATACTGAACTAAGAAGAAAATTTAGTCATCTTCTCAGGTTTACTAATGTTTGTTACAAAATATCATTTAATAAATATATCTCTTAATAAAGATAATTTATGAACAGATGTAGCTGACAGTAAAGGTTGTGTTCATTTATTGCAAGTGAGAAATTTTTATAACCGTAGACAAAAGCTCTTTTTTTTAAATTACTAGCCCCTCAATTAAAAATTGGTGCAATCGGCGTTTTGTCTCAACCTTAACGGAGAACGAGTTTGAAACTCATCCAGCAAAAACTCGGCTTATAGGCAGAATGGAGAACGGTGATAGGAAAATGGAGTTTTACAAACAAGAGCTATAAGCTCATATGACACTTGCAATCTTTTTACCATGTCTTTAACCTTGAGGAGGGTGGTTGGGTCGTTCTTCTACTGGGAGATGAATGAAGATTTGCCTTGTAAACTGCATCGTTTGAAAAGAAACACGTCCTCTTGTCAATTATCAAGCTCCGTTTGGATCTCATTACCGATTTGAAAGTTATGTATGACAGAGCATTCCAGATTCCCCTTCCCTCCACACTCCCCAAGATGGAAGAGACTACTTCCATACCAATGTGACCGGGTCCATAAAATGCCGGCCAAGTTTCATCGTCCTAACTCATCTGGAAGTACCTTAACTCGCGATAACTGGCATTCTGGAAAACCACCTCCAGCTCCCCACACATTCCGCCGATCCAGACCATGTCTCTTACAAAAATTTTTAGAACTGCGTTTTTTTTGCTTTGTAGCTAAGATACGCAATTTAAGCGGGTTATAAATGAGTTTGTAAGCAAATTATTTGAGGCACAAACCATCATGGTCCCTTGGAGATCTTAAAAAATGTATCGTTTCTTATAACTGTTTTTTTTGCACTTATCGATCCTCTCCACACTTGAAATGGGACATCTGAGATATGACTTCTTTCCAAACATCAAATTTCATTAAGATCCGATCGCCCGTTCAGAAGTTGGACCCACCTCAAGATTCTGGATCCCCCCTCCCTCCATTCCCCCTAGGATCGTTAAATCAGAGAAACGACTGTTCTTAAGTTACAATTGTTGAGTCCCTGATATGCCTGCCAAGTTCCATCGTCCTCACACATGTGTAAGAATCTTAAATCGGGATCAGCGGATTTCCGGAACCCTCCCTAACCCCCCCCCCCCCCCCACAGTGCTCGGATCCGGTCCGGTATTGTCAGCTACGTATCTACGCCTTGTGCTTGTTCGTCCCACCAAGTGTCATCCTGATCCACCCACTGAGTATGTCACACGATTTCCGGTTTCCCCCTCCAACTCCCAGCAAAGTCACCGGATCCATTCCGGACTTGAAATGTGACGTCTGATATTTTCCGAATTTCATATTTCCTTAAGATCAGGTCACCCGTTCAAAAGTTGGACATATCTCAAGATTCCGGATTCCCGCTCCCTCCACTCCTCCGAAGATGGAAAAATCGGAAAAATGACTGTTCTTAAGTAAAATTATCGAGTCCCGGATATGCCTGCCAAGTTTCGTCGTCCTAGCACGTGTAATCATCTTAACTCGGTATAACCCGAATTCTGGAACCCTCCCGCCAACTCCCCCCACAGCGCTCGGATCCGGTCCGGTCTTGGCAATTATATGTCTAGGGCTTGTGCTTGTTCTTCTCACCGAATTGCATCCCGATCCTTTCACTCTGAGCGTGTCACACCATTTGGCTCCCCTCCTCCAACTCCCCCCAGAGTCACCGTATCCATTCCGGACTTGAAGTGTGACATCTGAGACACGAGGTCTTTCCAAATATCAAGTTTTTTATTAAAATCTGATTCCCCGCTCAAAAGTTAAAAATACGTCAATATTCCAAATAGCTAAAACCTAGAGGAAGAATAAAATATTTACGGAATACACAAAAAAGAAACAAATTAACAAATAGGCTACATTCACAAGATATGACCAGAAATAAATGATGGGATGAAACTATTTAAAAATTCGGCAGAAGAATTAGCATCATATGGAGAAAACGATTGCCAGTGTTCCTCTCGGACCGACGTACGGACGACGGGTGGGGAGAGGGGAAGAGACCGCCCATCTGGGGAAAACACACCATCTTTGCTCCAAAACTTTTTGAAAGAGTATTTCTGCGGTCAATTACTTCAGAATGTCCAGTTTAATGAGAGCCTCTTCATTGTGTTGCGAGAGCAACACTTTGGTTTTGTCCTCTTTTTTTTTCTTTTTTTTTCTATGCGGCCGACTTCATTTTATTCCTGGTAACTGGTAAGGGTCTAACCTGTGCGGTTTTGCGGAAAGTGTGGACTTTTGACCAGATTGACGAATATGAAATTACATTTCGGAAAGCTCCGTAGAACTCTTGCCTGGGGCCAATAAGGATGGTTTTTGCTTGTCCTCGAGCCAGAACCTGCGGTATGCGAAGTGAAGTGGAGTTATAAAGCCCATGTCAGAGAGGACTACCTGAAGTAGCGAACCTTTCGTTTCATCAAACCATGTTTCTGCTTTCGAGTGGAAAGCTCCGTTCTAGCACGCAAGCAGGCAGGCAGGCACCAGTTTCAAACTGAAGATGGACTAAAATTTATAAGTGTTAAATATATGCGGCAGTTACCCGGCCCCATAGCCAACATATCTTGTTTGAGTGATATATAGAAAAATCTACAGAAACGAAAAAGTGGCTTTTTCCCACGGTTCCGAAAGTGCTTCCGTCTATTGTTTCTATCCATGTCTGATCGCGATTTCAGCTGAGTTAATAATTCATTTTTTTGCACTTGGGTTTGCGGTACAGAAATGGTATCAGATGTGCCTCTTAAACTTTAAAAGTTCTCTCATTGCTAAAGAAACTAGAGCTTATCCTTTGCTATTTTCTAAGTGGTGACGTTAGAAAATTGGCCTACGGCAAAAAAAGTCAACTTTTGAACCAAGACAGGTAGAATTATTTTTCCGACTGCAATTGATAGCCGTTGATGAGCTGATCAAAGAATGTGTCGTTCATTTTTTGGTACAAAAATTCCTTCATGAGATACACCAGTTGGAAAGTTTCAAGGGGTTAGCAGCTTCAGTAGTAAGGTACACACTGAAACCAAAAATAGGCCGATATATATGGTAAAGAAATTCCTTCATGAGATGCACCAGTTTGAAAATCTCAGTGGGTTGACAACTTCAGTAGTAAGGTACACACTGTAAACAAAAATAGGCGATACCGGTTTTGAGACATGTAGGGGACTTGTAAGCAACAGTCGACTGTTAGCTCATAATCATCTTCGAAAATGAGGGGTTTGCAGCTTTTGCTAGTGGGTGTACCTGTTATTTGTTTCCGCTGTATTCGATGGTAAGAACAGTTTGGTTCCCAATGGTAAGATATGCAAGGGACTTGTAAGTAATAATCGGCTGTTATGCTACAGTCATCTTCAGCAATGAGGGGTTTTCAACTTTTGCTAGCTGGTGTACCCATTATTTGTTTTCGGGGAACTTGATGTATATCACGGGAGAAGGACTTGTAAGTAGGAACCGGTTCACGAAGGGTAGACATTTTTGAAAATGGGTGCACATTGTATTCGATTTCTATAAATCTGACGGTAAGAAAGTTTGTGTCGATGGTCTATCGCTGTAACCTAGGATTAACTGTTTACTCAACGGATACAAACGAAAATGTAAAACAATGAGGTAGTTTCATACTAATTAATAGTGTCATCTATGGTATTTTAATCCTGAAAAGTTACGGATAGCTTTATAATACCAAAACTAGAATATACAAGATATTGTTACAAGTTTTCATCCGTCACGATGTCTGCGATTGAAAAGGATAAAGATCAACTGACTGCAAAGTCAATTTAGACCCTTCTTCTGATATTATTTTGTTGTTGTTTTTACAACGCTGAAGAATAGCTTTTGATCATGTGATTATTTTTTTTAGAACATCCTGTTTTAAAAGCTTTGATAAGTTGACAAATTCAGCATTAAACGACAGCGAAGAACAAAACCAGTTTGAAAGTTTCAAGGGGTTGACAACTTCAGTAGTAAGGTACACACTGAAACCAAAAATAGGCGATACAAGTTGTGAGACATGTAAGGGACTTTCTATGCAACAGTCAACTGTTAGCTCATAATCATCTTCGGCAATGAGGGGTTTGCAGCTTTTGCTAGTTGGTGCACCTGTTATTTGTTTCCGGTGTATTCGATGGTAAAAACAATTTGGTTCCCAATTGTAAGACATGCAAAGGACTTGTAAGTAATAATCGGCTGTTATGCTACAATCATCTTCATGGATGAGGGGTTTGCAACTTTAGCTAGCTGGTGTACCCATTATTTTTATCCGGTGAACTTGATGTCTATCACGGGAGAGGGACTTCTAAGTAAGAATCGGTTCACAGGGGGCTAGAACTTTTGCAAATTGGTGCACTTTGTCTTCGATTTCTATAAATCTGACGGTAAGAAATTTTGTATTGATGGTCTATCGCTGTTACCTAGGATTAACTATTTACGCAACGGGTACAAACGATGATGTAAAACAATGAGGTAGTTTCGTAATAATTAGTGTCATTTATGGTATTTTAATCCTGAAAAGATACGGATAGCTTTATAATACCAACTAAATTATATAAGACATTGCTCCAAATTTTCTTCCGTCACGATGTCTACGATTGAAAAGGATAAAGTTCAACTGACTGCAAAGTCAATTTACCCTTCTTCCGATATTTTTTTTTTTACAACGCGGAACAATAGCTTTTGATCATGTGATGATTCTTTTTAGAACATACCGTTTTAAAAGCTTCGACAAGTTGACAACTTCAGCATTTAACCGACAGCGAAGGAACAAAACCTCGCAACACTTTAGTCGGCAAAGCCAGACAAAGGTTGCCGCAACACTTCACGTTGCCCAGGCAACATAAGTCTATTGTGTTGCGAGAGCAACACTTTGGTTTTGTCCTCTTTTTTTTCTATGCTGCCAATTTTATTTTATTCCTGGTAACTGGTAAGGGTCTTACTTGTGCGGTTGTTACGGAAAGTGTGGACCTCAGGCCGGATTGATGAATATGACATTACAGTTTGGAAAGCTATGTAGAACTCTTGCCTGGGGCCAGAAAGGATGGTTTTTGCTTGTCCTCGAGCCAGAGCCTATGTTGTGCGAAGTGAAATGGAGTTATATAGCCCATGTCAGTGAGAACTATCTGAAGTTTTGCAGCCAACCTTTCGTTTCACCAAACCATGTTTCTGCTTTCGAGTGAAAAGCTCCGTTCTAGCACGCAAGCAGGCAGGCACCAGTTTCAAACTGAAGATGGAATAAAATCTATAAGTGTTAAATATATGCGGTAGTTACCCGGCCCCACACCCAACATATCTTCTATTTTACAGAAACCAAAATTTTTTGTTTGTCCACGGGTTCGATAGTGCTGCCATCTATTGTTTCTACCCATTTCTGTTCGCGATTTCAGCTGATTATATCATTCGTTATTTTGCATTGCGGTAGAGAAATGGTATCAGGTATACATCTTAAACTTTAAAAGTTCTCTCGTTGCTAAAGAAATTAGAGATTACCATTTGCTCTTTTCTAAGCGGTGACGTTAAAAAGTTGGCATATGGCAAAAAAGTCAACTTTGAACCAAGATAGGTAACATTTTGTTTACGACGGCCATCGATAGCCGTTGATGAGCTAATCATGTCATCCATTTTTTGGTACAAAAACTCCTTCATTAGACACACCAGTTGGAAAGTTTCAAGGGGTTAGCAACTTCAGTAGTAAGGTACACACTGAAACCAAAAATAGGCCGAAACCAGTTTTGATACATGTAGGGGACTTGTAAGCAACAGCGACTGTTAGCTCATAATCACCTTCAGCAATAAGGGGTTTGCAGCTTTTGCTAGTTGGTGTACCTGTTATTTGTTTCCGGTGTATTCGATCGTAAGAACAATTTGGTTGCCAATTGTAAGACATGCAAGGGACTTGTAAGTAATAATCGGCTGTTATGCTAAAATCATCTTCAGCGATGAGGGGTTTGCAACTTTTGCTAGCTCGTGTACCCATTATTTGTTTCCGGTGAACTTGATGTCTATCACGAGAGAGGGACTTGTAAGTAGGAATCGGCTCACGAGGGGCTAGAAATCTGTGCAAATTGGTGCACATTATATTCTATTTCGATATATCTGACGGTAAGTTTGTATCGATGGTCTATCGCTATAACCTAGGATTAACTGCTTATGGTCACCCAGAATGATTTTCACAGCTCTCTTTTGGACATTTTCCAGGCGATCAGAGATCCCTGCAGAAAGAGAAGAATGCCAAACCGGTGAAGCATATTCTAAACGAGGACGGATATCGGTTTTAAAATAATAGAGGAGGCATTTAGTATCCGAACCGAAAGATTTGAGGGTAGAGAGGGATTTAATTAGAAAGTTTGTTTTAGGGATAATATTTCCAACATGAGAATTTTATGTCAACTCGTCACCGATTACTACCCCAAGTCATTTAACGAATTTACAACGACTTCGGACGGTCACGAAAGTCATGCAAATTGTTGCAATTCTTTGGACGCCGTAACCTGGCAGTGCAAGTACTTCGAAGCAACTGAGAGCAGAACAAAATATTCAAACAAATAATATTGTGTGGCTTCCCGATGCAAAATTTCTATCGTGCGTAGTTGTATGGTAGTTGTACGAAAAAGTTGCATCTAGTGATATGTAGTAGTAAAGAGTACTGTCATTTAGTGTGCCTCAGACTGGGCCAATCTTAAGTAGTAGTATCAAGTAGCATCCTGACTTGCTCTAGGAGCATCCAGTCTTGCTCGCAGTAGCATGTTGTAGAATGCATTAACACGGTAGCCTCGAAGTAGAAGCATCTAGCATCATCAGTTAGTACTCCCCGATGAAAAATTTGTAGCCTGCGTAGTAGTATGGTAGTAGTACGAAAACGTTGCATATAATACCATGTAATAGCAAATAATACTATCATATAATGTGCCTCAGAATTGTCCAATCTTATGTAGTATCCAGTAGCATCCTGTCTTGCCATAGTAGCATACAGTCTTGCTAATAGTAGTATATAGTAGTATGCAGTAACACGGTAGCCTTGAAGTAGAAGCATGTAGTAGCATCGTTATTACAGCATGCAACTTTTTCGTACTAATTCATAGTACTATTGTGAGATAAATTTTTCATCGGGTTTTAAGTTTAAGTTATTGTTTGCTCTCAACACAACCCAAGTTCGTCATTCTTTGGAGTCTTCGATGTTAGACAAGCGTCTGAGGCAGCATTCCTCTAAGGTATTCTTTCTGGGAGTCGTAACGTAACGAACGCTGACAATAGATTCCTTTGCCTTACCTATTTTTGTTTATAGGGAGACAGCGGTGGTCCTCTTCTGAGCAATGGAGCACTTGCTGGGATAGTGTCCTGGGGCGTCGGCTGCGCTCGCCCAAATCTGTTCGGTGTTTACACGGAGGTTTGCCACTATTCCTCCTGGGTGCGTTCTGTTATTGATGCAGAAATTTGATGCACAAAACGCGGTCACTTCAAGGCTAGTTTGCTGCCGTGGTGGACGAATAAAATCGAAATGTTTTAAATAAAACCAAAATTTCAAGCTTGCTAATTGTTCTGTAGGGAATGTATAAAATTATGCTCGTTTTATCTGTGGCTTTTTTTTTGTACGGGTATACACAAAAAGAGCTACAATCTCATATGTCACTTGTTACGAGTTGGTGGCAGGGGCGTCCCAAGGGGGGGGGGGTCCCCCCCCCATGAAGGCTTGTGAAAAAAAATTCAGGGAGTCTACCTTGGAATCTTATTGCTCAGGTAACCTACTGGAATTTTGCTTAGAAAATCTGCTGAAATCTTGCTGAAGGAATCTACCAGAATTTGGCTCTGGGAATCTACCGGAATGTTACTGCTTACCGGATAAATATAGACTAACAGCTTTCCAGGAAGACCCCTGCACACAACTTACCAGAGTGATTTTTGCAGCCAGACAACACAGCGTACCAGAACATTATTGGGGCAATTCCAGTAATCTCCTGTTTCTGTAGCTTCCAAGAATTAGGCAATCTACTGAAATTATTTCCAACTATACAAATACTGTTCTAGGAACAATATCACGGTACCGTCTATTACAGTTTCGACAGCTCTCTCGACTCCTTTCCGGTGAGAAGCCGATTTTGAAACGAGTTATTCTTGTTCCGATATGATCTCGAAAGTCGCCAGGAGAGACTCGAAACAAACAACAAGTTTGAAGATATATTCGATATCTACCGCGGGTTGAAAGATGTCCTACCACCACTATGGAAGGCGTTCAAGCTGGCTAAGACAATCGTGTTACTTCGGGAAAGCCTTTATAGCAAGATGAAGTTCGTTAAGACCACTTTCCGTTAAGCAGTGACTGACCAGCGTCTGTTACTAATGGCATGTGAAACCGATCTAGTTGACAAATGTGAAATTGGATGTGTTGTGAACAAATGGAAAACCCTCAAAACGCGACGAATAAATGTATAGGGTGGGTTGAAGGTTTTAACTGACAATCTTAAAGTTTAACCGAATACTGCTCAGATATACAGTCTAGTAACATGTCACTTATCATTTCGTTGTTCCGTGTATATTTCATAGAATTAACTTATTCTAATGGTTCGTGGTACCTCTATATGCTTGCCCTCTAGGCTTGAAATATTTAACAGCTAGAAACGTTAGTCATTGCCAAGAATATAATAAAAATATTAGATTCATTCCAAGACACATCCTAAAATCATTTTCCTGCAGGCGTAACTTCTTGGATGTTGCATCTTTAGCCCTGAAAATGCAGGATTTTGTTGAAATTTAAAGTCTCCGTGTCTGGATGAGTTTGGCTTGTCTCGAAAGCAGCGCACATTCTGAACGTTATTACCAGAGCCCCGGGTGGAAAATACAAAACCCCTCAGATGTGTCAAAATATTTCGGTGAATTCATATATTACATTTAAAAATAAGCCTGTTAAGTTTAATTTTAACGAGCTTGTATGTTTGTTGTTTGTAACATATAATCGAATTCAGAACACAACAGTATTCTAGAACTTCTGCAGAGATGGTTACTGCGGTGAATTTCTGGTAAAACCTTGACAAATTCCGGTAAAACTTCCAAAAATTCCGGTAGAATTCTGAGGCCAAATCCCCCCCCCCCCCCCTATCACGACGGTGTCGAGACGCCCCTGGTAGGTGTACAAGGAAGGAGATGAGAACGACACGAAATACCCTCCATCGAAAAACACGGTTTGGACCTAGAAATAGGATATCTAGCTTCACTTAAGCCTGAGCATTTTCGTCATGGCCTCAGATCATCGAGGGCAAATGACTTTTCTACATTCCAAGTTTGAACCCAATAGATCCACTTGTTTGGTCCCTAGACGTGCCACACAATAATGGCGTTTTTAATCGCTGTTTGCCTTTCAACGTTGCACTTTCGACGTTGGCCGTTCGTTGCTTGTAAACTGTTTTTGCTGTTGCAAGTTTGCCGTGGGGTTTTGGTTGTAAGAACGGGGGTTTTGGTTGTACGAACGCTTTCTAAGGGACGTTGACTCACTCGGCTTTGAAATTTAGCGGAAAATTTGAAAAGTTTCATTCAATACCGATTACCCGTTAAAAGTTATGCATGCTCCTAGATTCCGGGCTCCCTGTCCCTCCACTTCCACTATGATGGTCGGATCGGGAAAACGACGATTCTCAAGTCAGTCTGCTCGGGTCCCTTACATGCCTTCCAAGTTTCATCGTCCTAGCTCGTGAGGAAGTACCGAACTCGTGGGATCACCAGTATTCCTCCCCCCCCCCCGACTCCCATCCCACATCCTACAGTGACCGAATCCGGTCTGGTTATGTCAACGAAGTATCTAGGGCTTGGGCTTATTGTTCCCACCGAGTTTCATCCCGATCCCTACACTCTAAGCGTTTCCCAAGATTTCCTGCTCCCCCTTCCAGCTCCCCTCCAAAGTCACCGGATCCGGTCTGGATTCGAAGTGGGTCGTTTGAGACACGAGTCTTTCCGAATATCAAGTTTCATTAAGATTCGACCACCCGTCCACCCGTTATAACTACCTCAAGATTACAGATTCCCCTCCCTCCACCCCCCCCCCCCACCCCACGATGCTCGGATCGGAGAAGCTACTACTTTGAGCTTAATTCTTGGGGTCCCGTATAGGCCTGCCAAGTTTCATCGTCCTAGCTTATGTAGAAGTCCCCGAACCAGCAAAACCCGGACCGACAGACGGACAGAAATTGCAATCGCAACATGCCACTTGGCCGAAGGACAAGTGCCTTAAAACTTAGGCACTGGTCTTTGAAAACTGAGTAGAGATGTTACTGATCGGGTCAGCATTAGTACTGTTGATTACACGACAAGGCAAAGGGCGACTTGAATAATTAATTATCTAAAAGCAACAATAGTTCTGAAACAAAGACCACGTTGGGAGAAGGTCTTCCGCAAGAGATGCAGCTATTCTGGTCGCAGTCTCAGTGCCAAGTATAACTCCAGGCAATTCTTACAAATAAAATCACCGAAATCAGAAATCAGGTACTTGTAGTTGCTAGAATCTTTGCTATTTTTATCACAACCTAGCTTTTACCTGAAGAGGACCTTTGCCAAGAAAGACCGAAACATCGCTAAAATAAATTCAGCTACGTCCGTGTCGATTATGCCGTCCTCCTAAGGTAAAGCCTTTTAGTTCCCACAGTGGACTCTCGGTTATTTTCGGGCATAGCTTTTTCGAGTGGGGATTTACGCATGTCGTTGAGTCTAGAATAGCTTTATATATTCCTGCCAACGGTTACTCAGCCTTACTGGGACTGGTCCTCGAGTGTGTTCATTTTTTTCTTCTACTGAAACAAAGAATATGTAAATAGTATTTGTACTGGATATTTAGTTTTGGTATGAAGACCATCCTTCCCCGTTACATAGTCCCCTACGATCCTCCGATAGCAAGTGTATGTCCTTCATTCATGTCAAACTCATGTTCGTCGTATGTTAAGTAACGTTCCTCCAACGCTTGACAAGCGTCGTTTTCCTTAATCCATAAAGCAACCCACGACATGCATGGTAGATCTTGAAATGGAGAAATTATAGAATATTAAAACGCTGGCAGGTGTTTGCCATCTGTCAGTGAAATAAGTCTTAGGAAAAATTACGAAACCGTCAAGGAGAAATTTATCCGTATTCGAGAATGTTGGTGAAACTGATTTTCCAACTCGCTATTTGGAACGGAGTATTTTTCTTAAATGGCGAAGGAAACAAGATAGTCGGAGGAACACCAGTAAACCCTGGAGACGCTCCATTCATGGTGAGCTGCTCACTTTTCTGCCTATTTCTTCGTTTGAGGTAGGCTCGGTGCTTGTGAGCTTGTCGTCAAACTCTATGCATAGACAGCACCCATTGCATTATTTTCTGCAAAACAACGGCGTCTAGACGCAAAACGCAGTACTTAGCGCAGAAGTGTCGTCGCAGAGGACGGCCAAATTCCAACTACATGGCCTCACTGTAAAAAGTTTGTCCGTATAAAGATTAAAGTTAGCTGCTGTACTTGCTACTCGGATTACTTTGATCTCTACGCATATAAGATTAATATCAAATAGAAATAATTTCAAGTTTTACAGAATCCACGTTCTGGGAAGCAAAAGCATAAGCCCTAGGACATTACTTCTAGGGGGGCGTAGGCTGAATCTTGCGATATGCATAGTTCTGGAACGATTCTCTTGTGCATCTTGACCGCAAAAGCATACAAAATGGTTTTGACTAAACGACAGCCTATATTTTAAGGATCTCCAAGAGCCCATGATTATTTTTGCCTCAAGGAGTTTGCTTTCAAATGAATTCCTAGCCCCCTTAAAGTGTGCGTATTGACTGCACGATGTAATTTTTGTTTTGTTTCCTTAGGGCCCGTGATCATTTGCGCCTTAAAAGATGATTTCCGAGACCCCTTAAATTAAGCATCTTAACCGAAAAATGCAATAAAATACTTTTGTCCAAACGATATATCTTCATGATCACTCAGTGGTGAAAATATAAATTTGCATTCCCCATCTTACAAGCACATTTCCACTGGAAATAAAACTTGCAAACAGACAGAAGATTTTACATTCCCTTTCTCTCCAAAAAGTAGCTAGTGAGCATTTGTCTTTGTGTGAGCAAAGATTTTATATTATCTATTGAAGAGCGAGTGTTTTTGGGATCCCAAAACGTAAGTTGAGGGATACCTACGACATCGCAAAAGTTGTCCGTCTGTCTGTCCGTCTGTCTGCACGATAACTCTCGAAGGGATTGAGATATTTTGATGAAACTTGGTGGGAGGATCCTTTGGGTCAAAGTACAGTTCAAGTTCGAAGATGGGCTCTGTAGCTCTATATGTAGCTCTCTGTAGGGTGGGGGAGGGATTTAAAATTAAGGGGCAAAAAGAATTTTTTTGAAAGCTATTGAGATAGTTCATTTAGGGGTAAGGAGACATGCTGAATTAGAGCTGGACAAATAGTTCACCCGGAATCCGGCAAAAACCGGAAAATTTGTGAAAAGTAAAAGTTCAATATGAAGTTGATTAGAGGTTCGATATAGGGACAAGGAGACGTGCTGAGTCTGAATACGAAATTTATTTTCTCGCCGGACATTTAGTTTGGTCGGAATCCGGTCAAAACCGGAGAATTTGTTAAAAAAAAGTCTTATTTAAATTTGATAAGATGTTCGATTTGCGGGTAAGAAAACATGCTGAATTCGCATATGACAATCATTTTCTCACCGGATTTATAGATCGCTCGGAATCCGGCTGAAACCGGAAATCTTGTTAAAAGTAAAAGTTTAATCTGAAGTTGATTAGAGGTTGGATGTAGGGGTAAGGAGACATGCTGAACTCATTTTTGCTAGACAGGTAGTTCGTCCGGAATCCGGCCGAAATCGGAAGTTGGGCAGAAGTAAGGAAGGAAGGAGATATGACGTAGGGTATAGGGTAAACCATATGCTGAATCCATATTTGAATATTTGACAATGCAAAACGGATATCTGAATATATCTGAACTTGTAAATTCGGCTGGCGTACCCGATTTGCACTGTCAAATACGAACTTGGTCTTCTCCAATTATTACCATTGGCCTTAACCTGTTTTTAAATGTTAAAAGTAAAAATGCTTAAGAAGTCTGTTGAAGACCGAATATCTACAAGACCGAATTGTCGGGAGCAATATTAACATTTTTGGGATCCCATCGAAACCTTTGGTTTTGTCTTCCGTGTTGCCACTTTTCTCCGACGGAACCAGTGACTTTTGACCGTAAGAACCAGTGATTTCTGGCGCTTACGAAACTGGGTCCTATTTATTAACTACTAACGAGACATTTCAATTTATCACCTTCATCATTACATGCCTGAAATTTTTTTGATTCATTTCTAGCGGAGTGTTCCTTGAAACAATCCACTCTTGCGAGCGCTGTAGCAGCTTTCAGCTTTCTGTTTTCGCTTTTCACCGTTTTCTGTGGAGCTCATAACTCGTGAACCAGTGCAGGTATCAAGTTCGGACTTGGTACACTTCTGGGTATTGGGGTCCAGTTGTGCCTTTGAGGGTCCCATCCCTCCACACCCACCCAGTTCAGTCACAAGTGGGTCAAGACTGCCCAGTGAGTATTGTTCACAACTTGACTAGAGCTGGACATAAGACGATGAACTTCCTTGTACTTGTAGATCCTGCGGCTGGAAAATTACTTTTAAAGTTGCAGCTCCCCCATCAATCCTGTTCATAGGCAACTGGGTCCAGATTTCCCAAGAGTTCGTGACCCGTGAAAAGAATCAACAGGTATCAAGTTGAAACTTGGTAAACTTGTGAGCAATCAATCGATCAATCAAGTTTAGTCCAAAGAGCTAAAAGAGGAAAACAAATTTACAAAATACACAGACAAGAAACAAACTAAACCTGCGTTGCCTGGGCAACGTGAAGTGTTGCAGCAACCTTTGATCGGCTTCGCCGACTAAACTGTTGCGAGAGCAACACGTTGGTTTTGTTTCTTCGCTAGTGGTTAAACGCTGCATTTAGCAACCCATCGAGGTTTTCAAAATGGTATGTTCCAATCCATGAAGAATATTTTTCTGAACTGATGGCACAATCTGTAATCACATGGTGCGATAAACAAAAAACAACAACAGAAAATCGGAAGTAGGGACAAAATTGACTTTGCAGCCAGTTGAACTTTATCCTTTTCAATCGTAGACATCGTGACTTGTGGAAACTTGAACATTATCTTATATAACCTAGTTGGCATTATAAAGCTATCCATAGCTTTTTAGTTCAAAGTACCAAAATACGTCTACTAATTATTTCGTAACGTATATCGTTGTTTTACGTTACCATTTGTATCCGTTGCATTAACACTTAATTCTAGGTTACACTGAAAGGCCATCACCATAGGCCAGTCTAGCATCTCATGAAAATGTCAATGCTTAGCAACCGATTCTTGAACGACGACATAAGCCAAACTTTTCTTATCATAAAAAACACAGGAAACACAATAGGTACACATACTAGGAAAAGTCGGAAGCCCGGAAAATGATTTTGGGTGCAATAGCCGACCGTTAGTTACAAGTCCCTGACTTGTCTCACAGTTGAGTTCCGCCTATTCTTTGTTTGAGTGCTTACCCTACCACTAAAGTTGTCAACCCCTTAAAGACTTAATTCTAAGTTACAGTGACAGGCCATGGAGACTCATTTTCTTACCCTCAGATTCAAAGAGTTCAGATAAAATGTGCACAAATTTCCACTGGTTACTAGCCCCTTATGAACCCCTTCTAGCAACTGATTCCTAGTTACAAGTCCATCTCCCCGTGATAGACATAGTATCAAACTGTTTTCAATTCAAATATACCAGAAACAAACAATAGGATTAATAGGTACACCAACTAGCAAAAGTTACAAGCCCCTCATAGCCGAAAATGATTATGGTCTAACAGTCGATTTTTGCTTACAAGTAAAAGAAAAGAACAGAATATCGGAAGCAGGGACTAAACTGATTTTGCAGCCAGTTGAACTTCCTTTTCAATCGCCGACATCGTGACTGGTGAAAACTTGGAACATTATCTTACAGAATCTAGTTGGTACTATAAAGCTATCCGTAACTTTCAGGATAAAGATACCATAGATGTCACTCTGCTAATTATTTCGAAAATATGTCGTTTTTTATGGCACTTGAGCTTACTCAAGTGCCATATAGCGATCGTAATGCCTGTCTGTCTGTCGGTCTGTCCGCATTTTGCTAGTTTGGGCACTTCCACAGGACCTAGGACGATAAAACTTGGCAGGCATATCGGGGACCCAACCTGATTAACTTGGAAATAATCACTTTACCGATCCGATCATCAGTGGGGGAGTGGCAAGAGGGGGAATCCGGAAATTAGTAACATTCATAACTTTAAAACGGATAATCGGGCGTGCATTAAACTTGACAGTTATCAAGAAGAAGTGTCTTGGATGTTCTTTGTCAAATTCGGTTCGGATCCGATAACTGGGGGGGGGGAGCTGGAGGGGGAAACCCCGAAATCTCTCGAAGCGCTTCTTCTAGTTTTTGTCAAACCCCTACCCCTTTCTTCACAATATACTATCTCTGCGCCTGTATGAGTCATTCTTTCTTCACACTACTATAACTCTGCTCATGGATGAGTCATTCTTTGCTTAAATATTAGAGAGAGCTAGAGCAATCGAAGGTCAAAGGGGTTTGGAATAATATGGCAAGTGTCAGCGGCTTCTCTGGCCAAACAAAACTACCAGGGTATATGCATTTCTGAAACGTTAGATGGCCTCTATGTGACCTTACGCGCAGTTTTGACACGCCAGAGCTCTTTCCTATCGTTACAACGCAATTACTACGTTTTCTTGCGACTAAATACTGATTGGTGTACGTCTATTGTGTTATTTGTGTTCGATGGCAAAGCCTTTGTTCGAACAAGCAAGCAGTTAAAGCAAGTAAATTGATCATTGTAGAGAGATTGCGAATAATTGTGATATTGTCAAGCTGAAATACAGTGACGTTGTAACCTCCACAAGATTGGCTTAGAAATCGCCACTTTCCAAATGCTACCATTCCTTAAAGTATCAATCATGACCGCAAATTAAGAAAAATACTTTTAAGCCAAATACCATTTTTGCCTCAAAGGTTTTGCTTACAAATGAGGTTCTAGCTTCCTTAAGGTGCGCATCTTCACCGCAAGGTCGAAAAGTACTTTTTATCAAACGATACATCTCAACCAATGATCATTGTGCCACAATGATTCTACTTTTGACCAAACGGTATATATCAATGATCCCTAAGAACCTGCTATCGTTTTTGCCTCAAGGGTTTTGCTTACAGATGCATTTCTAGTGCATTTAAAGTCCGCGTCATTACAGCCAAATTCAACAATAAAATACTTTTTATGGCCCTTGCCTTCCGGCCAAGTGCCATATACCGATCACTTTTCCGTCGGTCGGTCTGTCTGTCTGTCGGTCGGTCGGTCGGTCGGTCCGGTGATCGCGAGTTAGGGTACTTCCAGATGTGCTATGACTACGAAGCTTTGCAGGCATATCAAGGACCCGACCAAACTGACTTGGAAATAGTCACTTCCCCGAGTCGACCATCGTGGGGGGAGTGGAGGGAGGGGGAATCCGGAATTTGGAGGCATGCGTAACTTGGTATGTAACTTGGTAAACTTGGTATGTGGAAAGAACACATGACTTGCGTGTCCCATTTTACGTCCGAACCGGATCTGACAACTGTGGGTTGGAGTTGGAGGGGGTACCACGCTAAGAGTTGAGGGATCGGGATGAAACTTAGTGTGGAGAACAAGCACATATCCTATATACATCGTTGACACAACTGGATCAAATCCGGGCACTTTAAGGGGGTGGGGGTGGAGGCTGGACCCCGGAATTCCGGTTATCACGGGTTAAGGTACTTCCGGATGTGCTGGGGTGATGTAACTTGTCAGGCGTATCAAGGTTCCGACAAAACTGACTTGGAAATAGCCACTTTCTAGAGTCGACCGTTGTGTGGGGAGTGGCGGGAGGGGGAATCTGGAATATTGAGGCATGCCTAACTTTCGAACAGGTGATCGGATCTGAATGAAACTTGTTATGTGGAAAGAACACATGCCACATATGTCCCACTTTACGTCCGGCCCGGATCCGACAACGGTGGGGGGAGTTCGAGGGAGGGTACCGGAAATATCGTGACACGCTTAATATTGAGGGACCGGGATGGGCTTTGTAGGAAGAACAAGAACATATCCTTGATACATTGTTGATATAACCGGATCGGATCCTGGCAGCTTTGGGGGATGGATTCTGGATCCCGGATTTCGGGTTATCACGGGTTAATGTGTTAGGACGATGAAGACTGGCAGAATTATAAGGGACCCGACCAGATTGACTAAGAAAAGTCATTTCCCCGATCCGACCATCGGGGGGGGGGGGGGGGGGGGGATCCGTGATCTTCATGCAAGCATAACTTTTGAAGGGGGCATCGGACACAAACGAAACTTGACAGTTGGAAAGGGCTCGTGTCACAGATGTACCATTTCATGTCCGAACCGGATCCGGTATCTCTGAGGGGGGGGGGATTAGAGGGGGGTCGGAAATCTCGGAACTGGCTCAGAGCAGAAGGACCGGGATGAAGCTTGGTGAGAAGAACAAGAACAAGTTATAAATACAATTTTGACAAAGATGGACCGGATCGGCGCACTTTGGGGGTCTTGGAAGGGGTTTCGGAAATCCAGTGATCGCGAGTTAAGGTACTTACAGAAGCACTTGGACGATGAAATTCGGTCAGGTTGACATGGAAGCAGTTATTTCCCCGATACGATCATCTTCGGGGAGTGGAGGGTATTGGAATTCAGACTAACAGAATTTCATGCATAACTTTTGAACGGTTGGTTGGATCGGAAGGAAACTTGACAGTAGACAAAAGGACGTGTTTCTGGTCTCACCAATACGTTCATACCCCCTCCCCCCCCCCCGGCCCATGCTCATTTGTAACTCAACTATATGAAGTTTAGTCAGGGGTGGCCTGAAGCACTCAGGCCAGGGGGGGTGAGACCCCTCATTTCAACGACTCATGGATCGTAATATACGACTCGCAGGTACCAAGAAAAATGAACCCGCGGCAATGGCGCACATTCCCCACCAACAAATAATAGAGCCGGTGTAAAACTAGCTGCAATGCATCAGCTGAAATTATTCTTGTAATCAAAATTTGTGTAGACATACCTCATACCTTCATAGCCACAGCTTTACATTTCAACTTTCGCATAAGAGGAAAGCTTTCAACGCCTGTACCCGGGACAAATTAAAGCAAGCGCCGCAGGCGAATTTTGTTTAATCTGCCTTTGTCTAGAAAGATTCTAGCCAGCTTTACTGTGTTTCAGATCTAAAAAGTTCCAAGCCTCATCGGCAAGTAAATGACACACCGTTCCTCTAAATAGAGAATACTGTGAAATGTTGCTTATTTCAATATCAGCAGTTATATATACTTGATTCTCTCTGATCGATATTCCTCACATCATCAAATTAAAATCTCTCGACGTACCCGCAACTCTACATCTAGTACGGATAAAGCTCTCACAGGCGAAATTTTGTGAAACGCCGAGGAGCAGACCGTCTTTTTGCGATCCCATTGAAAAGGAAAAAAATAGCTCTGAAATAACAAATCTGACCGTCGAAAAAAGTGAAAAAATAGTGGCTACAGAAAACAAAGTACAAATAAAGTAGATTTGTTCCAAATTAAAGAAAAAAAAAAAGTAAATTTCACATAAAAGACACGCTTATTCAGAAAAAAATACATGGAAGTTTGCAAGTGCATTCAAAGAAAAAAAATCCTGATTTATGGACGTAAGCCGAGGAGCAGAGCGTCATTTTGTGATCCCAACGAAAAGTTAAGAATAGCTATGAAATCACGACTCTGTCCATCGTAAAAGTGACAAAATAAAGCCCATAGAAAAGAAAGTAGATTTACTCCGAACTAATAGCAAAAAAAGTAATTTTCACGTTCAGAACACACTTCCTCAAAAACGAAACGAGGAAAACAGGTTTGCCAGTGCATTAAAAACAAAAAAAATCTGGATTTTCGGACGTAACGAACTTTTGGTCTTGGCCTGACAGGAGTTTACAGATATAGAAAAGACGCCGGTTCGCCGACGAGACTTGAATTGCATTTTATAAGTAGTGAACTGATAGACAAAAATACTTCTAAATTATATTCAAAAAAATTGTTTATGGAGTTGGTCACGGTACAAGTCCCTTGTGTAAAGTGCCATCTATGTTGACTTGAATTGCTTTTTTCCGGGTGATTTGATTTTACCATTTTATTTGTCACTCGACACTGTACTTTCATGTCGAAAACTAAAGCAGGTCAAGCTACAGTGAGCTACATCTGAAGAATTGCAACTTAAAACTGGTTTGCAGAATTGGTTCTACGCGACAGAAGATGCTATTCACAGCAAATGAAGACGAGAAGTTCGCTTTCAGAATATCTTAAACATAAAAGAGATCATTTTCGAGTTTTATGAGTGTCCCAAATTTTACGAAGTCTTTTCAGATGTGCTTTAACACTAGCATACAGGTGCGTCACGTATGGGGGGGGAGATGGATGACCCCCTCCTTCCCCGATGTTGTCGGCTAGCCGGTAAAAAATAGATTTTTCGCGATTTTTTGTAAAAAGAATCGATTTTGGGGGGAAACAGTCGATATTTCTTGAAAGCGGTAGGTTTTCTTTAAATTATTCGATTTCTCGCCAAAACAGTCAGTTTTTCCGCAAAAGAAGACGGTAAAAATTACCAGCCAGTCGGTAAATACCTTGCTCCTCCCATATTTGGTAGTGCTATGATTCGCAGTCAGCAGTGATACATACGATTCGCAGTCAGCTTTGGTTGAAGGAATATTTTTGCTCCTCCCCCCCCAAACATTTTGATAGTAAAGCCTCTGCTAGCATAGAGGCCAAAAATTTACCTCCCGACTAGAATGAGCTATTCCAGCGTCTGCAGAACCCCTCCTGTCCTGGGAAACGAATTTCGGGTGTATATTAAAAATCCTCCTTGTCCTTTTCAAGCGTTGTTCCTACCTCAACCTCTCTTTGTAATCGACATTTTTCGATTTGTTCTGGGCACACTTCTTTCGAGGGTCTCCTGTCATTTCATTTCTGATGGCTTTTCCATTCTGTTTAAAAATTCTATTCCTTCTTTTTTTCACGTATAGCCAAAGATGACCAAAAATCAATACACATAACCTTGTCTCTCGCTTTTAGTGTATAAGGTAAATCAATGTTACTAGTCAGACTTCACTTTAACAACTAACCTATTGTAATTTTGACAGGCTAAAATCTGAAAGACCGAAGTTAGGGAGATCCAAATCCCATGGGAGTCGAACAGGTAGCCGCATTGCTGCCCCCATGAATCATGTCTCCGACAAAGTTTGTATCGATGGTCTATCGCTATAGCCTAGGATTAACTGTTTACGCAACGGGTACAAACGATACGGTAATGTAAAACAATAAGGTAGTTTTGTAATAATTAATAGTGTCATCTATGGTATTTTAATCCTGAAACGTTACGGATAGCCTTCTTCCAATATTGTTTTGTTGTTGGTTTTACAACGCTAAAGAACAGCTTTTGATTATGTGATTATTCTTTTTAGAACATACCGTTTTAAAAGCTTCGATAACTTGACAATTTCAGCATTTATCCGACAGCGAAGAAACAAAACCAAAGTGTTGCTCTCGCAACACTTTAGCCGGCGAAGCCGGACAAAGGTTGCCACAACACTTCACGTTGCCCGGGCAACGTAGGTCTAGTTTTTATTAAAATGAGTGCCCGGGACCTCGGCAATGCCAAAATAAACGACTGATACGACTTAGCAAAAGGTCAAAATAAACGTCTGATACGACTTAACAGAAGGCAGGGGGGGGGGGGTGAGTATTTTGCTTCCAAATTCAGTTCGAATGCCATAAAGTGCGCATCTTAGCCGCAAAATGCAAAAAAAAAAACTTTCGAGCGAATGATGTACTGTATACGGAGAAGGTGTAGTATGGGCCTTTTTCTTACTGTCAAAGCTTTCCTCTGACCAGCTGGTCTTTCGATTGAAAAAAGTCACTGAGCTCTTATTTATTAGCCTATAGAGTAATAGCATCTACTTATCAACCGAACTGTCATGTTTATATCGAATTCCGTTCATTTTTCGTCTAATGCGTCTTCCAAGAAACGGTACGAACCGTAGGTTGGCCTTCAAGATGCTGAGAAACTGAACGAGCAAACAACTAAAGCAATCCTCCCTTTTCTTTCGAAAGTTCTGGGCAGACTCATGTTAAAGTCCATGTACTATTCCTACACTCCAATGAAGGCCTGCAGTCTGGGAGTCATCTTACAGTCTCCTCACACTCAGACCATCATAAGGCATATCGAGTGCCACAAAAATATTTTTGATTATGGAAACATACTTGAAAACACAGACAGAGACACAGTTTTTGAGCCACAACCGAGCAGTTTTGGGGATAACGAAAAAAGTCCTTGCGGGAAATTCGACTAATTTCTGTTTTCCTCTTTGTAGGTATCAATTCAGAGAAACAAAGGCAGTGGGGGCACAAGGAGCCATTTTTGCGGAGGCACCATCATCACCAGGAATTTCGTTCTCACGGCAGCACATTGCTTCAGTTCGTATGTGCATGTTGTCTTCCTTTTCGATAAAAATATTGGATTTTCTCGGTTCACCGGGTGAAACCTAAAGACAGACCAATTTTTGCTGAGAAAATACTTGCATTAAGTCCAGAATAAAGGAGGGTGGAATTGGTAATTCGTGAGTCAGCAAGCTAAGCTCTTTCTTGTTCCTGGTTTATAGGGGATAGATCTTTGCGTGTGGCCTCTTCGAGTATCAAGTGTTACTTCTGAAGCAAAAGTTATGATGCAGTCGGAAAAGACAGATGCATGCGCGAATTGCACGAATGAAAAAGACTCTCGCCTGTGGTCAGATTTGTATTAAGAAGCTTATTTATGTCACGGCCCCTGACTGGTGGGATATGACATCTTATAGATTATGGCCTGTCAAAATAGTACAAAGTAAAATAGGGTCCGGAGTACAGACAACAAAATGGAGTTTAACACGAATATTATACAATCGACCCAATATTTTAACATTCAAATGTAAGGTACAAGTTCTAGCTTGAGATGGTCTCTGAAGAGTCACCCAAGGGGGATCTAGAGTGTGGAGCTTATCTTGTAAATTTAAAACTCTCATACGAACATTTATAGCCCAAAGCAGGTGCTATCAGAACAAATCTTCTGATCAAATATTGGACACTGACTGCCAGAATGACTAATGGGGCACTGAAGCCCAAGGGAATGTAACGTTTGACGATTCTTAGCCGTGTTTCACAGCCACTGAAGTCGACCGCTACTACGTGTTCACCACCTACCAAACCAGAGCAGGTAGTTTCGGACCTAATTCTCGAATCAAGAAAGGGCTTGATCACCACCCAGGAAATCTTACATCCTCACGAGGATTAATCAAAAAGTTATCAGACTCCAACATTCCCTGGATTAGTCGCGAGGTCCCAGTTAAAGTTGATGAGAGGCCATTCCGAGGAGCTCCGAGTGACCAGGTGTAAGGGGTGCGAGAGGCAAACTTTCTACCCTGTATGGCTTCAAAGAGGGTGGACGAAGATGACATTGGGACGCCAGTGAGCCGATTTAACAACCATATCTGTACGGCACACCTGTAAGAGCATCTACCAACCATGCTGCAAACCAGTGACAGATTCTAAAGGAGGATCATCTCACTGGAAGTATATAAGGTGATTTAAGTTAAATTTTGGCCTCATTGGCGAAATAGAAGCTATGGATGTTCTTTGTGTCTCTGTGTTATTCTAACCCGATCAACCGTTTAGGGATACATCTAGCACCAGCATTCGGATTGTGGCAGGAACCACAGCCCTTGACTTAGAAGAAAACTCCGTACAAAAAAGGATAGCCGAAAAGATAATTCGTCATCCGTGTTACAATGATATAACCTCTCGTAACGACATCGCTCTTATCAAGGTAAGAATTCAACAATATTGCGCTGCACCCATAAACTGGGTCGGCCGTCAAGAATCAATTAATGAATAGCATACGGTTTTATTGATATTATTTTTTTCAAAATAGCCATAACCAGTCAAACGAAAAGCTTATTGTAGAGATACCATGCGGTCTCCTCAGTTAAGGACACCCGCTGCTTCTTTGGTATCCAATTGTGCTTGTATAGGCGACAGGAGACATACAGACAGTTTTCTGTTATTAAGAGCTTTTTCTTATTGGCTACTGTATATCGGTTCCTATTACAGTGTCAAGTTCGAAATGGTCTGTTCAAAAACGTTCATCGAATTACGTTCTAGGTTTCCGAGCCTTTCTCTTACAACTCACGCGTTCAACCTATAACACTGCTGAAGAAATGCGGTCCAGAGATCCCTGGTAGAAAGCTTACTACTCTTGGTTGGGGAGTGACTCAAGTAAGTAGAATGAGCCTTCAGAGATTTATAAATTTAAAGTGTTTACGATTATCATGTTTGTTGCCCGTGATTGAAACCTGAAACCAGCAAGAAGCAACAGCCATAACCGAAGTTTGTTTCTATGCTGTTCCACTGAAATATTGAAACGAATGTCCCGAATTTCTTGGTTTCTTTCAGTCCGGGTATGCGAATGCTTTGATTAAAATACGCTAAGCATCGGTGACATCAATTATGACCTTGGAATCCAGAGGAGTATGTATGTATGTATGTATGTATATATTTATTTCCCATCAAAAGAAAACAGATGGAGTACAAGATAAAAAGAAAACGACAAACACACTACGAGAGAATACACTAATACAGAAAAACAAAGAACGAGATGGATACCTAAATACAAAAATACAAAAGACAGAACTACTGCCTCAAAATGGTTGCCCAAGGATGAGCAACAATAACAGAGTTGTATCTGGCAATCTGAGCTATGATCGCTTCATCAGGGTCGATAATCCCATACCGACTTGTCACAAAACGGTTGCTAGTCCATGGTGGAAGCCGTAGGAGGTACTTCGCATATTTGTAATATGTAGACCGCAACTTTTTCTGATCTTCCTTTTGGAATATCCTCCAAAAGGGACTTAGGTACAGATAGTGGGGTAGTGCCATTGCATTGTACAGCTGAGCCAGAATCCGCCGATCAAACTTTCGCTTATAAGCTACAACACGGCTATACGCGAAAGAAATCCGTTTCTGCAGATGACTCTGCAAAAGGCGACGCGTTTCAAGCAGAGACCGACCAATAGGAATCCCCAGATAAACAATGTGTTCAGCGAGCCGAACACTAGCACCACCTAGCCTAACATCAACAGCGGACCCTGGCTTAGCATTAAATAACATTACTTCTGATTTCTCCTATTAAACTGAAGACCTATTTTTACATACTCCCCTTGCAACTGGGCAAAATTCTCCTCTAAACCGCGAAGGAGGCGGCTCAGATTAAGAACGTCATCTGCGTAACCTATTAATGATAGGTCAATGCCTCTTAGAATATATGTCAGATTTGACTTAGATTGCGGTTTGACGATGCTGTTGTTGAATGCGGTAGGTGACGTCAATGCGCCCTGCCTTACACCTTTTTTGACGGGAAGCACCGGGTTATTTGTCACGGGATTCACACTCTGGCTTAGTGTTGCCGGTAGCTTAAGCTCAGCTTTCAAATTTTGATACATATCATACAGAGGGTCTAACATACATGGGTCAACACCAACTAGGCCCATATCTAAAATAATCTGCTCATGGATCAGCGAGTCGAAGGCCCGTCTGACATCATGCGCAGCGAGAGCTATGCTCTCTCCTCTTTCCTCCGCATCTATCAAAGCCGAAACAAGAGCGGAAAGAGCGTGGCCACATCCTAGACCAGGCTGAAAACCGAATTGATGGTCTGGAACTGTGCATTTTGACCGCAGTTCATCAACAATTAGTGCCTCAAATAGCTTACAAAAAACTGTTGCCACAGTTATAGGTCGGAATGATGAGCAATGGGAAAGTGGCTTTCCCTTTTTAGGCACAGGGGTTAGCGTTCCTATGGAAAAAGAATCTGGCACAATACCCAGGTTAAAAATCATCTGAAAAAGAAAGACAAGGTGCTCGAGAAACATCTCGCTGCTAAGCCGCAGTTGCTGAATTGATATACCATCACAACCACGCGATTTCTTTTTCTTAAGTTTTCTAATAGCAGTACGTATAGAACACCTCGTAATTGTAATACCCGGACTGTTTTCTTCTCGCTTAAGCGAGAAAAAATCATCCAGTTTCGCACCGAAACTTTTTTGGAGCTGGGTATCAGGAGCCGAATATTCATTTTTATAATGTTGAATCCAATCATCACGAGATATTGAAGACGTTGTTTCGCGGGACGTTTCTTTAGCCAACGAAGACCAAAGCTTATTCGGCTGGGTACGGACAGCCTGAGAAGAAGAAAGAATAATAGCACTGCGGTGTAGTGAAAGCTCTTTCGCGAATTTCCGCTTACTGTGAATTCGAAGCTTATTCACCCAACCGTCTCGTGAACAGCCAGCTTCACGCCAAACCGAAAGCCAAAATTTTGCCGAATTACACGCGTTCTGTAGATTAACATTAGCAGACCAGCCTGGCACTTCGGTACCAGGCCTCACCCTTCTAGACGGCACAGCTTTCTGTTCTGCGAGACGTAATGAGTGCACAAGCTCACTACAATAAATATTCAACCGAACCCGCGATTCCGCCGGATATTTCTTTGAACTATCCATCAGCAAATCAAAAGGAACACGAATTTTTGAGACAACTTCATCACAAGTCGACTGAAATGAGCTCAAAGCCGCGCGTTTCCAATCACAAACAAAATATGGACGCTTCTGGAGGCGTTCAGGAGGAGGAGAAGCACTAACATTCACACCAATACTAAAAAACAAAGGAAAGTGGTCTGATGTAAAATTCGAATCAGAAACAAGAACCTAACTCGATGTAACTGATCGAGTGTGGATAACGTGATCTAGGTTTGACATACTTCCCGAGTTATGGATGTATGAAAAATCCTTGTTCTTAGACGCGAGTATAAACTCACCACCTAACATAGCAAGTAACATATTAGCACGATTATAACTTGAACAGTTGTTGCTGCTCAGGTTTTCAAGATCACAATTAAAGTCGCCAGTTATCAGACACGAAAGTCCATGCTTTTTTATTTTATCAATACACTTCGAGAGCCTTGCAACACTAATGGCAAACAGTCTATCTGAACGATCATCACGATAGTCCGTAGGGAGGTACACATTCACGACCACCATATCATGGACTCTGACAGCAAGAAAGTCTAATGCCGAATCAAACACAGAAGAGGATAGAGAGGATCTGGTGTAAGTTGCAAGCCGCCGGATGGCCGGCCGTGAGTGCGAGAGCGTTTGGCTGCGACCCTAAAAACCTGATGGTTTGGTGACAGGTTCAATAAAGTAAGGCTGAGAGAGGTTGCAAAATGTTCCTGCACACACACAATATCACACCTTGAAAGAAGGTCCTCGAGAAAAACAGATCGGTTAAGGAGATTTCCATTTAAATTCCACGTTACAACTGCATGCTTAGCGCGGGCGGGTTCTAGATTCATTTTGGTAGGGGTTTAGCATTGATTATCGCCTTATTAGCTGGACACCTTACATTGTAGCATGTGTGGCCTTTCATTTTGCATAAGAGGCAGAACATGTCTTTAGTGCACATATTGTCCTTCGTGGAGGTGTGGTCAGAAGCACCACAGCGACCACATATAGGCGTCAATAAGCAATCGGCCGCTATGTGACCGACTCCGTGACAGGAATAACATCTTTTCGGGAGAAATTTGAACTCTTCAGCAGGCAGCTTCTCATAACCGATCCGGACTGAGACTGCAAGAAAATCTTTGAGATCCTTACTGGTCCCGAAATACAGGAGTGTGGGCGCTTCATAGGGGGCACGTTTGCAAATGAAGAAAATGTGTGATATGATCGGTCTAATGAGTTTCGGTCTTTCCATGGCAATATTGTCGGGCCTTGGTTACGAGCCAACTTGGTTTGGTGCCAACGGTTACGGAATATGGGATGGGATTAGAAAGCATACACAATCCCTAAGACATTTCTTGAGCCCAAGCTGACTGGGAAACACTTATTCAAACGATGCATACAACGGATACGTCAGCTACGATGCTTTGGCAGCGGATATTTCGGCCTTTCTTGGTAATAGTCTAGCTTGTCAGGCTGTCGAACGTCACTGACAATGTTGGGGAAGAAACCCACCTGCAATTTACGGTTGCCAAACGGGGCCAAAATATCCGCAGCCAAAGCATCGTCGACATATCCGTTAATATAAAACATGCACTTCGCTTGAGTGGCTTTTTTATTTAATTTTATGAGACACCTCATTGAATTTCTATAACTTTTCCTCATGTCTGGTAAGGAAAAAATATTACTTTATAAATGTTTAGTCACTCGCTAATTGACTAACGATATCTAAATTAGATATGATGACATATATCGATATTATCACGATATCTAAATTGACCCTTGAACTCAAGATAAGGAAGAAAGGAAAGAACCTGTTGGATAAACAAAGAACAAAAACTTAGTTTATTAGACATTTGGCCACTAGACAACTCGAGCCTTACCCCAGACCCTTATACAGGAATTAATGAATTGAGTAGACATTAGGCTTTCCTCCCGGTGCAGCCTTCTTTTCTCTGGTGGGCTTTTCTTCTCGAGCAGCTTTTCTGCACCTGGCTTATGCTCTTGCAGGAGGGAGGGCTAGCTGCATCTCCTGTATTGAACGAAGTATCATTGGTCGTGTGGTCTGACGAAGACTGTGTAATCGCTATGGGCGAGGCACAAGTGCCGCCGACTAAGATTTGTGCCGGCGAAGAACAAGGAGGAAAAGATGCATGTCAGGTAAGTTATAGTGTAGCTAGTGCTGTTATTCATGAATTCAAGAATAACTCAGGTCGTGAAACTCAGGTCATATTAGGTCTTTTGCAGCGAATATACTCCTCAATCCAACTCGCAATAATCTTAATAATATTGTACTTTATTTCCTTAGTAGCTTGTATTATACACGCTAATACTGGATCGTCATTTCACAACGACTATAGACACCTTGCACGTTGTCAACTAGGCTACGTAGTGACTTCCATAAGCTCTAGATACGTCATGTATTGACCTTGACAAGATCTTGGTAATGCGGGGAAACCTGGAGTTGGGGGAACACGGTAGCACTTCTAAACGCTAAAAGGGTTGGTCGACCCACTGACTTGCCGTTTATACACCGTTCCGAACCATGACTTTGACTCTTAGATAACTTTTTAGGTGTCAAGCGAAATACAAAGACGCAACATTCATAAATCCGGATCTAGCAATGAGGAAGTACAGTCTGAGATTGTAGTGCTTGATTTACAACATAGCTGCAACCCACGTTAAATAATAATTTAAAACTCTTCTTAACGTTTTACAAAATAACAAGCTTTGGTTAAGTGGAAGAGGTACTGAGGGTTTGCAAACCTCCTTCCATTCCTTAGGATGCTTTTGGTATGCTCTCCTAACCACTCGTGCCCCTCTTGAACTTTCAAGGGGGCTCTAAGCTAACCAGGAAAATATCGTAAAGTAAACTTATATTCGAAGCCATGTTCCACTTAGGGTCAAACTCGCCTTGAAGACATTCATCGGACAATGGACCATGATATAGGATTTAAAAAGGTCAAAGTACTATTAGCGACCGTTCGTAAATTGGAATGGGACATATCCATGTTACAAAACGGCGAAAAGTTAGTGTTCTGCCAATTTTTCTTTTTGGGGGTGGAGCTCTGCTTTCCCTTGGAAAGTTAGGGGAAGTCGTTATCTCCTACCTACAAGTGATACCATTGGTAGTGGTGTCTCTAGCCCATGGCCGCAATACTCTAGGGCACAGCCCATGCTCGGCCTAGGTTCGTTTCTGGGCTTTGTGCGGATTCGATAGTGTAGCTGTCCGTAGCTGTAAAGTTACAGGTGGAGTGGGGTTTCAAATTAATGAGTGAGATAGCAAATTGTGGGGTAATGAGACGTGTCGAATTTGAATGATTTAGATATACATAAAGGACATCCTGTACAAGACAAATCTTGTGAGTTTCTTCTGGCATTATTCCGGTTATAATCGGTTATACCCTGGCCTAGAGCAGAAACAGAAGACAATGATATTACATAATGCCTCTGGTCAAGTGGTTAACGAAGACGGTGTATGATGCACACATAATCTGGTTAAGACTTGCCATCTACAAGATTTGATGGTCTAAATGAAGAAGCTAATAGTCTACATATTCGCCTTTGAGGTACCATCGAACCCTTCTTTTTTCGAAAAAGCAGAATTTAATATGCTGCTTTTAATTTTTTTAGGGCGACAGTGGCGGACCTCTTGCTGGTAATGGTATTCAGGAAGGAGTTGTGTCATCAGGTGAAGGTTGCGCTCGACCTGGTGTTCCAGGTTTATACACTGAAGTCTGCCACTTCTGGCCTTGGATAGAATCCGTCGTTTGCCCGACATCCAAGAAACAGCATGAGAAACCAATCGGCTATACCAAAAACGATATATCATGTTGTACCGACTGTGCCGAGCTTACGTGCTCTGCCTGGGCATAAGTTAATTTGTTGGCTAATGGTTTCAATAAAACACAGGAGATGCTCACTGCATAACAGAAAAGAATATATTATGCCAGGGCCAATGCAATGAGAATTTTAGAAGTACACTGTAAAAAAAAAGCTCCGCTTTCAGATAACTTAATCTGCTGTATTTTGCATTCTAGCGTTTCAATCCTCTCAAGAATTTTAACTCTGTAAACTTCCTTAGATTATTTCTATGTTGCCAGGCGCAACGTAACTTTTCTATTTAGTCTTATTGCACGCACGTTTTCTATTTAGGTTTGTTGTTCCGGGCCCATTTCCATGAGTCGGCCTACTTCATCGTGACCCGAGAAGATGTATAGGTCTATAGGGGGAATCATAAAGGCAAGCGATGTCATCAGACTCAGTTCTGAATGGAGACAGGACGTAAATTCAGAATTGGCTGGGGCGAGGAGAGATCGTCCTAAACATGGGGAGGTTCACTAATGGAGAAATGGAAGAGGCAGGGGCAATTCTTCCCTTAGTACAGACAGAAGTTTTCGATCATCTACAAACTCACGGGGATCTGATTCGAACACGGGAAATTCTTACGCAGTTTTTTACGTGTGTTCAATGGAAGGGCACCTTGCCAACAAATGTCCGCGGAAGCAAGAAAGGGTTCGAGCCATCATTTGCTACACTTGCGGGGTAGCCGAGCACACGAGTAGAGACTGCTCTAGTAATGGCAAAAAGTCAAGCAGCCATTCGGGAAACCTCCCTTGCCAAGAAACAAGGGAGGTTAATATCTTGGTTCAGTAGGCAACGATCCTCCCACAAGCAAACGAACAAAGCTGGCGAAAAGGGGTATTTGGGAAAAGGGACAAAAAAATAGTCTAAGGTATCAGATGATACCGGGGTGAATAAAGTCGAAAATGTTGTGATTCCAAATATTTGTTCACTTCCTTCAGTAGACGTATTCGTTTCAGAAACAAATGTTCCGTTCCTGGCAGCCAACAATTCAAGCAAGCGTGTTTCTTTTTTAGTGGATAAGAATTTCTTTGTTATTTAGGGGTACATGAAAATTCTGGGTCTTTCCCAGTGATGCAAGATGTTATTTTGGAAATGTTACGTGTAAAGGATTTGTTGACCCTGGTTGTCACGAATCTCTGATAGACGAAAAGACCTTCCTTTCCATTCCTGACAAATTTGTTACCAAATTAGGACCGGGTATGGCAAAAATCAAACCTCTGGGACCTGGAACACTAAACACGCAAGGAAAGGCAAAGATACGAATTTAGATTGGAGTTCCTACATGGTAGAAACTTTAGGATTTGACGCTATTATCGGATAGGACTTATTACATAATCTTGTGACGAGTTTTGACTTGACGAGTAGCAAGTTGACCTTTAAGGGAGATAGTAGTGTCTGATACAAGTATAGCGTTTTTATTCGGAAGTTTCGTTCTCGCAAAGTCCGTTACCCAGCTACCTAAGATTATGAAAATATTCGACGTTAGTCTACGGGCAGTTGATGGCAACCCAGCGCCACATGGGAGTTCGGTTATTATTGAACCTGTGTCAAGTTCAGAATCATATATGCTTGTGACAGCTAATATTGTTCGGTCGGAACGGACACTGATTATGATGTTCAATGACTAAAAACAGTCAATCCATTTGAGCAGACGTACAATTCTTGGGACGTTTACTGAACTGAGGATGAGCTTAATTACAGCAGGCAAAGCAGATTTGAAAGAATCAACCGAAAATCAGAATCCGGAGGACGCGAAATCCAGTCCGAACATATCGGACGAGGAGTTCATTTCGAAATTCAATCTTCAGTACTTGGACAAATATCCAGAAAAAAAAGTAGCACTAATCCGGCTAGTGAAAGAGTTCAGAGTGAATTTCCCAAATAGCTGTTACGATGCTGGTAAAAATGACTTGATGCAATACAAAGTTGAAATTGATGAATCGAAACCACCACCTCAGCCGAGTTCATTTAATTTACCTTTAGGAATGCAAGAGTTACTCGAAGAGCACATCCTAGCTATGGTGAAGGCTGGTATTATAGAGCCGGGAAGAAGCGAGTACTGTTGTCCTATTTTCTGGTTGGCAAACGTTCTAAGAGACGAATATTATCGAAACATGAATGGTCGATAGAAACGTCAAGAATCATTTTCAATTTCCGGGAAATAAACTCTACTGTCAAGGGCTCATCATGGTCTATTTGTAAGATCCAGGACGTCTTAAACCAGCTGAGAAACAAAAAACATTTTTCGGTGCTTGATCTAAAACATGCATTTTTCAACGTACCTTCACATCCAGACAGTAGGAAATGTTAATATTCTTTTAATTCTCCAAATGTCATTTCGTACCAATACCAAGTACTACCACAAAGGGCAAACATATCGCCCTGTGCTTTCTGACAATGGGCTTCGATGCTCTTTGACAGTGCTCTCTTTGGGGATTCCATCTCCATGTCTATGGATGATTGCGTGGTGGGATCGCAAACGGATCACCTCGCCGACCTCAGACGTGTGTTTGAGCGTCTTAAAAGCCAGAATATTTAGTTGGGAATGTGAAAGGTGCAGTTTTGGCACCTAAACTAGAACTGCTGGGATATACGGTAACTAAGGAAGGGCATTAAAAGGAGCAATTGAAGGAAGCAATTTGAAGGAAGCATTGAAACACCGAGAAACATTTCGGAATTAAGAAGTTTCTTAGGTTTAACAGGGCGCTACAGATCTTTCTACCTTCAGTATGGGCATCTGACCGCCTCACTCACACAACTTTTGCGTAATGACGTTCCATGGGAGTGGGAAGATGAACAAGAAAGATGTTTCGAACAACTTCAATATGAACTTCTAAAGAATCTGTCTTTTTAGCTTTCCCGGATACAACCGGTACATTTCCAGCTTATATTAGCTGATTTCACTTCACTCCGGGCTGTCTCTGGTGTTTTGTCACCAGTGTCCGGTTCTTCTCTTATAACGTGTTTTTTTATTCACCCATGAGTTGATGAAAACTTGCTAACTCCTCGCTGAAGCCGGGCTCCCGAGCAGATTCTGTTTAGTCCGCATCGGTGAGGTAAAACCGGACATCGGTTAGTTCAGAAACGGGTTATAAGGCTGGTGAGTAGTTACCGGTGGATGCAAAAATGGCTTATAAGAAAAACCGGACACCACCGGTGAGAACTCCCGTGACAAAGAACGCAGCTATTGCAGTAGACAAGTCAATGACAGCGACAAGGGGTTTGCTAATGGAAAAACATGGCGGGAAATTTTGTTTAGTGGCATACTGGCAACCTTTAGCAAGGTTCTTTCTAAGGAATTTGCAAAGCAAGACAATATGTCACGAGAGTTATTTGGATTGACTCAAGCAGTCAAACATTTTGAATATTATAGCTGGGGGAGGGAGGTAATTTTCCTTATCGACTGTAAGCCAATCACGTACTTAAAGAAGGCGAAAGAAGTCTCTTCCAAATTCCCTTTTGTAAACGGGCAAAAATAAATATATATATATATTATACAGGATCAGTCTGACGCTTCTGGAAAACCCTAAGTTCCGTTTCCATCATTTACCCGGGAAAATTCACCCAGCACATATACTTTCGCGACCTGCAAAAGAAACCACTGAATATAGTCGGGAAAGGAAAATGAATGAAGTAGAAATAGAGTTTGGCGCCACGGGAGCTTGTTCTTTAGGCTTAACAGACGTGTAAGAGACAGAAACAACTCAAATAGCGCAATTACAGAGAAGCGATCCGGAAGTGTCCGTTCTGTGGATGTTGATTGCACAACCAGAAACACGGTGAAAGACGGTAGGGTGCGGTGGTAAATTTTTAAGCGAAGACTCTTGTGAAGGCAAGGTTCGCGAAAACGTAAGTTCGCTTGAGGAGTCTGGTGCAGTAAAGATCAGGGTTCAAGGAAGCTCAAGTATACCGGACGAATTTTGTGACAATAGGAGCGAAATTCAGGAGGACTCCGAAGGGATGATGACCGATAAGCCTTGTAGGACTCATTCAGCTGGGGATACTCGGGGCAAAAAGGGCCGGTGCCAATGGGACCGGGGCCAATGGGGCTGGGGCCGATGGGGCCGGGGCCGATGGGGCAGAGGCCAAAGGGGCCGAGACTAAAGAGCCTGAAGAGGATTTCGATAAGGAACCACGAAGTAATGAGAACTCTGGTGGACAGTTTTCCGTTGCAAAATGGCTGGGTCATCTCATTCCCAATGTTTTGGATCAGGAGTGAGTCCTTTACTATTACCCACCAGAATCAGGAGGCAGATTAGGGTACCCTGCAACAGCAAAATAATCTTGCCAAAAATTCTTGTGGATTATATTATTGAGCTTGTACATTCTCATCCACTTTTGAGCGCGCATGGGTCAACAGAAAAGACCCTGGACCGGCTGAAATAATTGTTTCTTTCTGAGGGGATGACAAATAAGACCCTGCTAATTTGTGAGAATTGCGTAATTTGTGCGTGGCGAAATAAGAACCCCAAAACCGTGCACCCTACATTAGGACAAACTGAGACTCCATCGTATCCGTTTCGGGTACTTAGCATTGATACTGCAGGACCTTTGGTAAGGACCGATGAAGGTTATAAACACATTATTTCGAACATTTCACCAAATATGTATTTCTACAACCCGTCCATGATATAAGCGCACGAACAATTGTTAGTTTTCTGAGAGAAAAGGTAATTGCGTATTTCGGATTATTTGAGGTACTGATAAGCGACTCACATCAATCTTACAGATCAGAATTGATGACGGAGCTTGTGAAAATTCAGTTAAAGCTATGAAAAACATCGTGAAAGCGTACTCGTCAATAATCCAAGAAGTTGGGCTAGCTACATTCCGAAAATCCAGTTAGCGATTAATACAGGAGTTTCAGCCACCTCCATTTCCGCCTTTCCAATTAAATTTCGGGAGACAGCCAACAGCATTCTTGGATATACAACTACATAGATCGCTAAATCAATACCATGGCAACTACGGAGAGTACAAGGGCTGCTTGGCTTGCACCAGATAAGTTCAGAAGAAATGAGTAAGTCACGCCAGAGATGGGTGAATCCAAATCCGGATTCGGATTCTAATCCAGGATTCGTTATTTTGGACAGATTCGAATCGGCATTCGAATCCTATACTAGTCAGGCTGGGTTCGGATTTGGACTCGGATTCACGAATCCATTCAAATTTCTAATCTACATCCTTCCAGTTTCCGTTCCCCAATTTTTACAGAGGGGCCTTAGGCAAACCACCTTTTTTTATCTCCGCCACCAGCCATCCTCAGTAATTTATGACGTTATCCGATTACCTTAGATATGTGCTTTTTGTCACCTCTCATTTTTTATTATGGTACTTGCCTTCCGGCCAAGTGCCATATACCGATCACATTTCCGTCGGTCTGTCGGTCGGTCAGTCCGGTGTTTGCGAGTTAGGGTACTTCCAGATAAGCTAGGACGATGAAACTTGGCAGGAATATCAGGGACCCAACCAAACTGAGTTGGAAACAGTCACTTGCCCGATCCGACAATCGCGGGGGGAGGGCAGGTGGTGGAATCCGGAAAATAGGGACATCCATAACTTTCGAACGGGTGATCCGATCATAATGAAACTGAATATCTGGAAAGATCTCGTGTCTCAGATGTCTCATTTCGAGTCACGACCGGATCCGACGAATTTGGGGGGAGTCGGAGGGGAGAACCGGAAATCGTGTGAAACTCTCAGAGTGGAGCGATCGGGATGAAACTTGGTGCGAGGAACAAGCACACACTCTAGATACATCACCGACAGAACTGGACCGGATTCGGACACTGTGGGGGGAGGTGGAGGGGGTTCCGGAATTTCGGCAATCCGTAGTTAATGTACTTCCAGGTGGGCTAGGACGATAAGAGACTTGGTAGGCATCTCAGGGACCCGACCAGATTAATTTGGAAACAGTCGCTTGCCCGATCTGACTATCCTGGGGGGGGGGGGAGGGGGAGACTGCAGAATCCGGAAATTAGTAGCATGCATAACTTTCGAAAGGGTTATCGGATTTTAACAAAATTTGATATATTGAAAGACCTCATGTCTCAGCATGTCCCATTTCAAGTCTAGACCGGACTCCATAATATGGGGGGGGGGGGGGTCGGAGGGGAGAACCGGAAATCTTGTGACACGCATAGAGTGGAGCGATCAGGATGAAACTTGGTGGGAAGTACAGGCACAAGTCCTAGGTGTATCAATGACAGAATCGGACCGGATTCGGGTACCGAGGGGGGGGGGGGGCTTTAGAGGGTGTCCGGAATTCCGGTGATCGTGAGTTAAGGTACTTTCAGATGTGCTAGGACGATAAAACTATGTTTGAGCATTATAAACTTGACATCATTGGGTTCGACATCGTCACTCTCCGGTCCGACCATCCCTTAAAGAAAACTTAACCGGGAAGTACAAAAGAGTCTTTTAAGCAAAAATTTACTTTTTCACAGTCGCCATGAGCACGTGATCCTTTTTGCCTCAAAGGTTTTGCTTAGAAATTAATTTTTAGCACCCTTAAAGTGCGCATCTCAAACGAAAAGTAAAAAAAAAAAAAAGGGCTTGCTGACCAAGCCCAGCAAGTTTGGCACATCTTAACGGAAAAAGGAAAAAAATACTTTTGACCATCACTTGCATCTAACCCAGCCTTGCAACTGCCATATGAGCTTCCAGCTCTTGTTAAACTATAACCCATGTATGTGATTTGATTTTTATTAGGGTCGGATTCGATTCCGGATTTGAATCCTCAGGATGAAATGGTGGATTCGGAATCGGATTCATACCTACCCCTGGATTCGGATTCGAATCCTTTCATGGTCGGATTCGCCCATCTCTGAGTCACGCAAAGAACAAGCAAGGCAATAGGAACTAATTGCGGAACAGATTCGTCGGACAGTTCATGCGAGATTCATAAAGCCAGTTAAAGATACAGCGGTGAGAGAGAGAGAGAGATGTACGGGTTTAATGCAATCAACTTGCAGTGAGACACTGAAAGGGTTGTACAAAAAAGAACACGAATAAGCACTAGATAATTGTTCTAGCCATGAACGGCAGTGCCGAGTGGCGGTAACGCTCCGTGTTACCTTTCACGAGTTCGAAGCCTGCCCGCTGGCGAGTTTCGTACTGATGGATTTCTTTGGAGCGTTTTGGGAGCAGCGTGCGGAATCGGGCTGACCGTGATAGACTTTGACAAAATTTCATACAGGCCAGAAATCTTCTACCGTCGAGTCTTTCCAGTTCTAGTTCCAGTAGTGCCTGCTCGTACCCACGATATCCACTTCCGATGATCAGTTTGCAGGCTCTCTGTTGGATTTTCTAAATGGCCTGTGACTGCTGGTGGTCGAGGGATGGGTGCCACACAACAGACATGTGTTCCAAGACTGGGCGAACGTAGGATACATAAGCGTTGAGCTTAATTTCTGGCTCCAGCCCAGCCTTGTGAAGGGCGTGCAGCATGAACAACCGTCTAGACCCATTGTTGGTTATTTCTTCGGTGTTTCTGGCCCATTTGAGAGAGTCTTCAAGGCTAACCCCGAGGATTGACAGGGTTTTTTCACACTGGATGCCACAGTCTTCTATTTCTTACCGAAGGCTGTCTGACGACGCACGTCCGAAACCAACGACGATTGCTTGCGTTTTATTTCTGTTAATTTTTCATTTTATTTCCACACGCCCAGTTTTCGAGGACACTGAGAAGTTCCCGGATTGAGCCTTCTGGGTCATCAGAGGTTACGATTATTGATAGGTCGTCAACATACGGATACATGTGTGTTTCTGTATGATTTCTGGAATACTGTTGACGAACAGAGTAAATAAAAGTGGGCTGACCTTTGGTTCCCTGAGGCACACCACAATAGACTCTGTTCTCTTCCGATAAGATGTCTTTCCCATCTTCAGTTCCAAACCTGACATAATGTTTTCTTTCTGAGAGGAAGCTTCTTACCCAGGTAATGGTGTGACGTGGTAGTTCGTTTTCTCTAAGTTTTTGGATTAGAAGGGTATGGTCGACCAGATCAAAAGCTTTACCCAAGTCAATTGCGACAATCGCTGCAGCTCTCCCCTTCTTGTCCGTCAAATGCAGAACGTTGTCGGTCAAGTCAATCGCGTAATGAGATGTTGAAACGCGTTTCTGGTTACCAAATTGGCAGCTTGACAATTTCGTTTGGACATTGAGTAGGATTTCATCTACTATGTACGGTTCTAACATTTTTGAGAGGATCGCCGGGCTTTTTTGCATCATCAACTTTTGGTATTGGTATTACCTCGGCAGTCTTCCACGTCCGTGGAAACACTTTCTGTTTCAGCGAAGCATTGAAAATATCGCAAATGGAGGTTGCGATATCATCTGCAAACTCCTTTAACAGCTGACTGGGTATATCTCCGGGTCCTCGAGACTTTTTTACGGTGTAGTCGTTTCAGAGTGTTTGCCACTTGACCGACAGATATCTATTTTATAGGATCTGGTTCGACTGCTGGGTCATTATCATCGTCTTCGACATCAGAACTAAGCGGTGGGTTAGTGTGAACAACTGACGTGAATTGTGCTAACAGCTGTTGAGCATTCCGAACTCCGGTCTATGGCGGCCTTCTTCTTTTTCTTCTTCCGGAAAACAGGTTTCGTACATTTGTTTCAGTTTTGAGTGAAACATTTCCATTTTCTCATTCACTTCGTTACACTGCAGTACTTCTTCCCAATTCTGGGGTATTACTTGACGTGCAAACGCCCGAATGTTCGAGCTTTTGACTGGACGTGAGAGTACTTTATGAGTCCTTGGAAATTTCCTAGCCACTGAGGGATTTGGGAATACCCATTTTACGGTGAGATGATCACTGCTTGCCAGGGGAGGTTCTAAACTGGGTTTTAAGTAGAGGTTGGCAGGCATGTCCGTTATTATATTGTCCAAAATTCCTCCAAGCCGATGAGTAGGTTCTTTGCTAATGCTAATTGTTTGGCTATCCTAAAACGGAATCCAGACATCAGGCCCGTATCCAGGAATTTTTTTCGTGTGAGGGAGGGGTTGCCTTTCGGGGGGGGGGGCTGCCTGCGGGTCGGACAAAAAAGACATAGATCAGAGGGAAAAGCCTATAAAAATTACTTTTTTTGTATGTTTCGGGGGGGGGGGGGGGTCAACCCCCTAACCCCCCCGGATACAGCCCTGCCAGACATCGAAAAGCAGTACTTGGAGATAAGAGGAAAGGACATCAGTAAAACTGATATACCTGGTAGCGACGTTTACTCAACCTCAGTGGGAAACGCACAAACAGGGAAAATCTTGCTTACCTTTTTACACGGTAATTAAATCCAAACCAATCCTTCTATTTCTCGGAGAAAATTGCAAAATATTCCGACATCCACTTGTCAAGTCGTTGCAAACAACACTGGCACGGTTGGTCAGCGAAGCAACCTTGCAAGACCAATTAGCCTAACACGGGTTGGGGTATGCCTTGGTGCCCTGGTGGTGGTACGGTTGATCAGAAAAATTGCGGTAGGCTTGTGGATGTATGTTGATATTGGGGGCTAGGGACAGATATAGAGGTTGAAGAAATAGGAAAAATGGAGAGAAGTGAGTTAAATACCAAGAAGTGCGTGGAGATGGTGAAAGTCTATTTCAGTTGGTGTGAGTGTGTGGAATTGAATGAACAAAGAAAGGAGGTATTTGGAGAGAGGAGATATAATGAGGAATGGATGGTAAAGATGATAAAAGACAAACGTTTTCTTACTGTGCGAAAAGTCGGAAGTTTCTTTAGGCTTGCGATGGAGCATAAAATGAGATTTTTAGAATAGTTGTTAACTTTAGTTCCATATAAGTTGTGGAAGTACATTAACTACGGATCGCCTGAATTTCGGACCCCCCCCCCCTCCACCTCCCCCCACAGTGTCCGAATCCGGTCCAGTCCTGTCGGTGATGTATCTAGAGCGTGTAGTAGTAGTAGTATTTAATTACAACAAACATAGATAAAAATCACGGACCAGTGCACATGCCTGGTGGCATACTTTAGCACTGACAATGTTGCACAACGAAAATAAAATAAAAAGCCGTCTTCTAACTACATTTTGACATCAACAAAAAGAGAACAAAAACAAAAGAAATTGCTCAACTACGTTTCGTAAAATTTTTTTTCAGTAATTTTAGAAACTGTCGCTTATTGCTACATTCTCGCACTGATACTGGAATTGAGTTCCAGATTTTTGGCCCAGTGTGACGGATGCTGAAACTCGCTCTTGACGTAAGGCGAAATTCGCACGAAAAATCTGAACGATGAGTGGTTGGATAATTATGAAATTGGGAATTAGTTGGAAAAATACCAGAGAAATTTGAAGGTAAACTATTGTATAGATAATCATGGCAAATATTAGAAATAGAAATTGTATGAAGTTCTTCACTTGTTCTTCGCACCAAGTTTCATCCCGATCACTCCACTCTGAGAGTTTCACACGATTTCCGGTTCTCCTCTCCGACTCCCCCCAGATTCGTTCCAGTCCGGACTTGAAATGAGACATTTGAGACACGAGATCTTTCCACATATCAAGTTTTTATTAAGATCCGATCACCCGTTCGAAAGTTATGCATACCCCTATTTCCCGGATTCCACCACCTCCCCCTCCCCCCACGATGGTCGGATCGGGCAAGTGACTATTTCCAAGTTAGTTTGGTCGGTTCCCTGATATGCCTGCCAAGTTTTATCGACTAGCCCACCTGGAAGTACATTAACTACGGATTGCCGGAATTCCGGAACCCCCCTCCAACTCCCCCACAGTGTCCGAATCCTATCCAGTTCTGTCAGCCTAGAGCTAGTGCTTGTTCTTACCATCAAGTTGCATCCTCATCTCTCCATTCTGAGAGTTTCACACGATTTCCGGTTCCCTCCTCTGACTCCCCAACCCCCCCCAGATTCATGGGATCCGGTCCTGACTTGAAATGAGACCTCTGAGACACGAGATCTTTCCAGATATCAAGTTTCATTACGATCCGATCACTCGTTCGAAAGTTATGGATGGCCCTATTTTCCGAAGTCCACCACCTCCCCCTCCCCCCACTATGGTCGGATCGGGCAAGTGACTATTGCCAAGTTAGTTTGATCAGGTCCCTGATATGCCTGCCAAGTTTCATTGTCCTAGCATATCTGGAAGTACCCTAACTCGCAAACACCGGACTGACCGACCGACGGAAATGTGATCGGTATATGGCACTCGGCCGGAAGTCAATTGCCATACAAACAAGAAAGAAAGTGGGAAATTCCGTTTTCACGGTCTGGTAAGGGGATTCAGAAAAGCACCAGCCTGTAATTACAAACCTGTAATCTTAAAAAGCATCTGCATCTTATGCATCTGCATCTTCAGTTGGTTTATCACTTGTCCTTTCCTTCCGGCGAAGTTAGATAATTGTCTGCATGTCAGGGCTGCGAAAGTTCCGTACTTCGTAGATAAATATTCTTTGAGCCCAAGCTGACTTTGAAAAAATGTAATGATGTAATGATTACAGGTTTGTTTCCTTCCCCGAAGTTGAACCAGAGGATTGACAGCCTGACGAGGACCCTTGCCAAGAAGGGCCGAAATATCGCTGACGAAGAATCGTAGCTGACTTATCCGTTGTAAACATTGTTTGAATAAAAGGACCGTGTATTCTTCCCAAGTATGTATTCAGTGTGTAAACGTTATTGCGAATCATGTTCCACGGGTATCTCCCGGAAGCCTATGAATGTGACTCATAAGGCGCCGCTCCAAGAATTGCCGCTCCCGTCAAATGCCTGAGAAATGATTTCGATTGATTTAGTAGGCCCTCTGCCTAAAGCGGCTAATGGTAATACCTACATTGTCAGTATTGTGGATGCCAAAGCCCAGGCAGTTTTGCGCGGTTTAGTTGAAAATTACTGCCACATTTCCGGATTCCCTACTTCCATTTTGTCGGATAATGGCAGTCATTTCAAAATCCAATAATTCCAAGATTTCTGTTCTAAATTGGGAATAAAACATCTTTTTACGTCACCCGAACATGCTCAAAGTAATGGAGCACTTGAAAGAAGACTTTACGAAGATTTGGCTTCAGCAGAAAGGCCCTCCCAAACTGCTATAAATCCTATGTTCGACCATTAACGGAATATGCATGCGGGGTGTGGTACAGTTATGTCTCTGATGACCAAACTCAAAGGATAGAACAAATCCATAAACGTGCGTGCAAAATAATACTTGGGACTGACTACAAAGACTATGAGAAGAGTCTAGAGACGTTGGACATAACGACACTATGCCAACGGAGTCACGAGCTAGTCATGAGCTTTGGCAGAAAGATACTGGCATCTGATCTACATAGGGACATCCTTCCAGAATATGCCAGCAATATCGGCCGGCGAAACACTAGGCTAAATTTACTTCAAACGGGTAAAAAACTACTGAAGTCCCCGTCTTATGCCCATTCATCGGAACGATTCCTCAATTCTCTTGTGCCATATTTTGCCGAACCTTTCAACACTCTTTAAAAGTTGTTGCCGTCTATTTCTGTTAAGCCCGTTTCTTTATTTTTGTTGCGGAGAATCCGGAAATCAATCATTTCCTGTTTAAATACTAGAATAGTAGTGACACTTATGAAGATTTATTTTTGTGCTTGTCATTTTAATTCGCGTTCATATTCTGATCAATTGTATTTTAAACCGTGAATTTTTTAATAGTAGTGACACTTATGACGAATTATTTTTGTACTTGTCATTTTAACTCAAGTTCGTATTTTGATGAATTATATTTTAAACCTGAATTGTATATATAAATTGTAGGTTACCATTGTAAATATATCCCTTGGTTGATCTTTTTATTTGTAATGACATGTCCAGCACTATTTTTTGTTTGTAAAAGATATTTATGGATAAATCAACCGAATTGTAATTGTAAATTGTAAACCGGGAAGTTGCCTCGATTCTCTCACAGCATGTCGATCAGCAGAACCGAGGGGATTGGGATGCAGGGACATCTTATGTTTCGTTTGCTATAAATTGCTAAACATAATATGCCACAAGAAAATAGTTTCTTTCTCATATTTTTGCGTGATGTCGTTTTTCCTGCAGAAAACGTCACAGAACAGCGAACGTTGTACGACTAGGATATTTCATACAAGTCTGAAATGTTAATGCGGTCCAGAGACGTTTATCAACGCCTCAGCTCAAATATCCTGGCGGCCTAGGTCCAAGCAAAAAGAAAAGTATGACAAAAAGGTTCATTTCAAACCTTATAATCCCGGAGATGTCGTGTATTTCAGTGTTCAGTTGTCAGGGAAAGGACAAACACTTTCACTTCTAAAGTTTGATGGTCCGTATCGGGTCTTAGCAAGGGTTAATGAAGTAAATTATGAAATCAGGAAAATTGACGGTCAGTCCCGCGTCATCACCGTACACCACAACCGACTAAAACCAGCCGTGCTAAGAACTCCTTGGTCGTTCGAGGCCAGTGACCAACTACCACACAGACAAACGGACAACAAGACTACTCCCACACAACAATGGGATATCGAGTTCGACTCGGAAGCTTTCCAAGTGTTCGCCAGACTGATTTGGCTCACGACAGTTAAACAAGCTATTTGACATCCCAGTGTTGGGACACAACCGCCACACTAGCACACCCAAAATATAACGCGACATTCCCACGAACATGACTCCTACAGATTTTCTCAGACCTATTCCTATTTTCTCAGATGATGATGAACATGATGAAAGCTTTCAAGGTCAGTCGACGAATGATTTTGAAAGCTTGGATCCGTCAAATCTAACTGCGACTGGTATGGAAGACTCGACTTCCCCGCAGTTAGCGCGGTTGCATGAGCCGGCCGCGGAGCACTCGCAAGTCCCGAGTCCTCCGCGATTGCAGGCGCAACGAGAAATTTGGAATCCAGAGCCAAAGACAATAATAGTGGGAAAGACCGGTGACTTCGCTAAAATCGGGTCTCTGAAAATCGATCGGAACGCTACCTAGCGTTTCGACTTTGTCCAATTTCGAGCGGTTGATGAGTAATATAATCAAAGCAAGAGGGCGCGAGTAGGCAATGCCTGTCAACATTAATTGATTCTAAGTAGTCAATTCAACACTTTTTTCCATAAAAAAAAGCTATTTATTATTTTCCTACTTGTTTTTTATTCCAATTAAAGAGGAAAACTGAATGGAGAGAGGATGCTCATCATAATACGCTCGGACTTGTTCTTCCATCGAAATTGCTTTCCGAAAATTAAGAAGAACTGGTTCCACAGATTCTGATGGCCTTAGTGCCGATTTTTTCAAAACTGAGTGTCCAGCTTTAACACAACACCTCCAACTTCTGTTTCAAATTTGTTTATGCCAGGGTTTGGTTCCGAATACTTTCCTCTCGGGTACTCTAACATCGGTGATTAAGCGAGGGAAAGACACAGACCTTTGCAAAAGCTATCGACCAATTACAGTTTCTTGTACCATAAGCAAAATCCTGGAATACGTCCTTCTTCCAGAATTAATTGAAAAATGTCGTTTTGGTTCAATGCAACTTGGATTCCGTTCGAGCGCCAGTTCTGCGCACGCTCATCACATATTAACAAAAATGATGAAGCAGGCTACCCGCGAGAAGTCTGCTGTTCATATATGTTCTACAGATATAGCTGGTGCTTTTGACAATATAACGCATTCCCAGGCCCTCTTCTCTCTCATTACTTCTGGCGTGAATCTGTCTGTTGTCAGTCTGTTAAAATTTTGGTATGGTCATTCCTCAGTAAGGTTTAAATGGCAAGATAGCTTGTCAGAGATTATTCCTGTCCGAACTGGTGTTCGCCAAGGGGGAGTCTGATCTCCCTACATTTTCAAATCGGCCATATCTTCTTGTCTCAGTTCTTTACACCCTGCTTACTTTTATAAAGACCATGCCTTCAGCTACATAGCTTACGCGGACGACTTGCTCTTAGTAAGCCGTACCCGATCCACACTCACCAAAAATGTCTGTAAGCTGTCGTCGGAACTTCTCAAAATCGGTCTTGAAGTTAACCTCTCAAAATGTGAGTACCTGCATTTCAACCCTTCGTCAAATCGTTTGAATGCTAATTCTTCTATCTCTCTTGGATCGTTCGTCGTCAGATCAACAGAATCTCTACGTTGGCTTGGCATAACATTCAAATCGTCGTTGTCAAAATTTTGCTCTTCGGTTGTTCAAGAAGTTTCTAGATCAATCCGTACCGCCTATGGACGCATCGTCCCCAACCGGGGGCGCTATAATCGTAAAACTTTGGGAAAATTGTACAGCACCTTCTGCGCTCCTTCTATACTATTTCGTTCTGGTGTCACTCATGTTCTGCGAAAGAAGGAGATAAAAAAGATGAGATCATGTTATTTTAAATATGCAAAGCACCTGCTCCACTTGTCGAAATTATGCCATAACCATACTTTGACGGAGAAGTTCAAAATTCAAGATGCAAGTGTTACCCTTTTGGATGTTTCTTCGTCGCTATCAAAAATCATCGACAACAGAACCCAACCAGCGCACGACCTTCTACACTGCTTCCTGGCCGACGATTGAAATTAAGTGTCTTTTTGTGTATGTTTATGTGTTTTATTTATTTTCTTCATTTACTCCGCTTTCTGAAAACGGCGGGTTATAAATAAATTACTTACTTACTTACTTACTATAAGGGAAACGAAACAAAATCAACAAAACGTGCTTTGATGATGATTCTGCGGAGAGCGATGGAAGAAAATGTCAACAGAGCGATTTTTTAGCGAAATAACATCCGCTAAACGGCGCTGCTTGTTGTGACTCATGGGGCTTACGGGAGTTTCCGGTCTTTCCCACTTTTACTGTCTTTGTCCAGAGCGCCTTCAGTATAAAACGTTAGGTGGTGCAAATGCGGTTGCAATGGAGCAACCTACTGATAAGCGTTTGATATTGAATATGTTATCCGAGTTGTTGGAAAGCTAGCCCATCATTTTATACTTGTTATATCTACGTTTTGATCCCGTGCGCACACTTGTACCACGAGTTTATTCCCTGTATTTGTGTTCTTTTATAAGAATTTGATAATCGCCGTAATTCCAGATACAACGACCTACACGCGACGACAAATCATCACCACATCGATCGTCAGTCATGGCTCTCTTTCTACATCCATATCCACCAAATTTCAAGGAGATGCTGCATTTCGGAATCTCATTTGTCTCAACGTACAACAGCTTCTTCGACGTAATCTGAGAACCATACTACTTCGCAGACGAGAGTTCTATTGCTACTCTATGTGAGAACTCTACGTTCCTTTCTCCAAAGCCAAACTATGGCAGAAGAGCAGATACTGATGCACCAGTATTATTCCATCGGTCATAAAGGAAGAAGAGGGAGTAAAAGGCTTCCGCCCACGTTCAGCTGTAGGTACTCTATCCACTTCCAACTCTACTTTGATACTTTGTCTGCAGAAGAGGAAGCCATGGGCTTCGCCTGCAAGACTGCAATCGTTCAATCGGTCTTGTCGAAATTCATCTTCAAGAAAAACTTTAAGGAAACGTCATCCTTGTGTGCTGTCCATATGTAAAGAATTCACCGTCATCTGTAATACCATCTAGCATGATCAGCAAGACGTCATCCTTACATGCTGTTCATCTCTAAATAAGTCACCGTCATCTGTCATGCCGTTCAGCGTGATCAGCAAGACGTCATCCTTGTATGCTGTTCATCTGTAAAGAAGTCAACGTCATGTTTCATGCCGTCTAGCGTGATGAGCAATACCTTTCTTGAGCTTCATGTACAACTGTTAACTCGAGCTCTTCACTAGATAAGGTCGGCGTTTCAGTATTCGAAGTAGTATCATTAAGTCTTCTAGTTCTCATATCATCTTCCTGGTCATCGAAGTATCTCTACAGTGATATGGTGGAAAAAGACTGTTCCAGTGTGGGTCATGAACTTTCGGTCGTTTGCGGTGATAGTATGATCACATGATAACATGAATAATGTGAGAAGAGAGTTGTTATTATGATAACCGAATTGTTCTACTGTGATAAGTGAATTGTTCTATTATGATAAGCCAGTTGTTCTATTTTTTCTTCTTTTGGGATCCCAAAACGTAAGTGGAGGGATACCTATGACATCGCAAAAGTTGTGCGTCTGTCCGTCCGTCTGTCTGTGAGCACGATAACTCTCGAATGAGGTATTTTGATGAAACTTGGTGTGACGATTGTTTAGATCAAGAGTAAGGTGGAGTTTGTAGATGGGCCCTGTAGCCCTATATTTGGGGGTAGGGAAGGGGGTTCAGATTAAGGGGCAAACAAAATATTTTCAAACAGCTAATGTGATAGTCGATTATGGGATAAGAAGACATGCTGAGCAAGATGGTGAAAATTATTTTCTCGCCGGACAAGTAGTTCGTCCGGAATTTGGCAAAACCGGAAAGTTGGTTAAAAGTAAAAGTTTCATCTGAAGTTGATTAAACGTTTGATTTAGGGGTAAGGAGACTTGTTGAACACGATGGTTACAGCCATTTTCTTGCCGGACAACTAGTTCGCCTGGAATCCGGCCAACATTGGAAAATAAGTTAAAAGCAAAAGTTTTATCTGAAGTTGATTAGATGATAGACTTAGGGGTAAGAAGAGACGATGTGTCCGTATATGACAATAGTTTTTTACCCGGACAAACCGGTTGTACCCGCATTTTTTTTTAAGTCAAAGTTTTATTTAAAGTTGATTAGATGTTCTGTATAGAGATAAGGAGATACGCTGGACTCGTTTCTGAATTTTCTTTTTTTGCTGGACTAGTAGTTCGCTCGAATTCGGGCGAAACCGCAAATTTGGCAGAAGTAAAGCAGGAAGTTCGGTCAGTAGGCCTCTCGTCAAAATAGATATGGCTTATAGAGGTATAGATAGATAGATAGATAGAATATTTGAACTTGGTTTTCTCTGGTGATTAGCCTGGCGAAGACTGGATCTGGCGAAGACAAGACCGATATGTCTGGATCAAATCTTAGATTTTTGGGATCCCATCGACACCTTTGGTCTTGTTACTTTTGAACCGGGACGGTTCATTGTCAGGAGAGAGGTGTTGTACGCTGGGGTGAAGTTTAGGTCAAGTAGATTCAACTTCCACTCTTTAGTTTCACGGGGGTTTAGTTATTCTGGGAATATCCGGTTGGTTTGGCATGGGTTTGTTCGGGAAGTGATTTAACTAGTTTCAAGACAGTTCTATGTGAAGTTTCAGTGAAGAAGGCCGTAAGGAGAAATATAAGTTGAGTATATAAAAGTGTTTCTATTTTAGTCTAGTAATGTAAATAAATAGTGTAGTAGCTGAGTTCTCGATTCCGTTCAGGCGTAGAATGTGGACCCCACAGCATACGACCATAGTATGCAACACATTCCTGATAATGACTGCTAAAAAATTTGCACGGGAATAAGAAAGACTGTTGCTATTCCGGCTACGAAACTATTATATGTAAAAATAAGGATTTAGTGATCAAAAAGACACAACTGGAATAAAGATAAAGAATTAACGGGTCAATGTCACTGTCATAGTCAATGTCACGGCTCCATTTATAAGCCTGAAGCATTAGCTCGACTTCTCCTTTACTTGAAGAAACTGTTCCGAACTAATGATCAAGCCGTTATTATGCGGCAAAAACAAACAATTTTTATCTGTTCATCCTTCCCCATGCAGTCCCCATTTCTTCTTGCATTCAAGAAACACGTGTTATGTCGTCCCATAGTAACTTTGACCGTTCCAGGTAGTAGTTTATTTGTGACGTCACACGTAGTTACTCCGAAGTAACTACTGAGAGGAGCTGGAACGAACCCTGAGTGTCGGCATCCACGTGCGCAGAGCTATACTCATTTGAGACTTCAGGACTTAACCGTTATAGCCGAAAATTGGTCGACAAGTTTTGTGTCCTGTTTTCATTGGATTCCAGGTGAACTACTTGTCCGGCAAGAAAATAACTTTCATATTCGGATTCAGCATGTCTCTTTACCCCAAATCAACTATCCCAATAGCTTTTAAAAAATATTTTTCTGGCCCCTTAATTTGAAACCCCCTCCCCACCCCTAAATGTAGAGCTTAAGAGCACATCGACGAACTTGCCCTTACCCTTGCCTCAAAGAATCCTCACACCAAGTTTCATCAAAATATCTCATTCCCTTAGAGAGTTATCGTGCTCACAGACAGACGGGCAGGCGGAAATTTTTGTGATAATAATATATAATAATAAATTATTTATTTCCATAATAGCACAATATAGTATGGCTAGCAGAGGATCGTCTTGACGTAACGAATGTCAAAACAGTGACGGACAATCTATACAGTACATGATAATAATGAATAGGCCTACATATTATAATACATGTCATACAACAAGAATGGAAATAATATAATGAAGCACCAAGAGTTAAAATGTAATAAAATAAGGTACGAATGACGATAAATATTGGTCAGACGAATTTACTAGGGGCGGGGTGATTTAAAGCCGATTTTTTTTCTATTTTTGGGATCCCAAAACGTAAGTGGAGGGATACCTATGACATCGCAAAAGTTGTCCGTCCGTCCGTCTGTAAGCACGATAACTCTCGAAGGGAATGAGATATTTTGATGAAACTTGGTATGAGGATTGTTTGGGTCAAGGGTAAGGTCGAGTTCGTAGATGAGCTCTGTCGCCCTATATTTGGGGGTGGGGGAGGGGGTTGAAATTAAGGGACAAACAAAATATTTTTAAACAGCTAATGTGATAGTCGATTATGGGGTAAAAAGACATGCTGAGCACGATGATGAAAATCATTTTCTCGCCGCACAAGTAGTTCGTCCGGAATCCGGCAAAAACCGGAAAGTTTGTTAAAAGTAAAAGTTTCATTTGAAGTTCATTAAATGTTTGATTTAGGTGTAAGAAGAAATGCTGAGCAAGATGGTGAAAACCATTGTCTCGCTGGACGAGTAGTTCGTCCGTAATCCGGCAAAAACCGGAAAGTTGGTTGAAAGTAAAAGTTTTATTTGAAGTTGATTAAGTGTTTGATTTAGAGGTAAGAAGACATGCTAAGCATGATGGTGAAAATCATTTTGTCGCCAGACAAGCAGTTTGTCCGGAATCCGGCCAAAACCGGAAAGTTAGTTCGAAGTAACAGTTTCATTTGAAGTTGATTAAATGTTTGATTTAGGGGTAAGAAGACATGCTGAACCCGATGGTGAAAACCATTTTCTCGCCGGACAACTAGTTCGCCTGTAATCCGGCCAAAACCGGAAAATATGTTAAAAGCAAAAGCTTTATCTGAAGTTGATTAGATGATAGATTTAGGAGTAAGAAGAGACGCTGAGTCTGTATATGAGGATCATTTTTTACCCGGACATATAATTAGTCAGGAATCCGGTTGTACCCGCATAAAGTTGATTAGATGTTCTTTATAGGGATAAGGAGATACGCCGGTTTCGTTTCTGAATTTTCTTTTTTTGCTGGACTAGTAGTTCGCTTGGAATTCGGGCGAAACCGCAATTTTGGCAGTAGTATAAAGCAGGAAGTTTATACTCGGAAGCAGGAAGTATCGTCAAAATAGATATGGCTTATAGAGGTGTAGATAGATAGGTAGATAAAATATCTGAACTCGGTTTTCTCTGATGGTTAGCCTGGCTAAGACAAGACCCAATTGTCTGGATCAAATCTTAAATTTTTGGGATCCCATCGACACCTTTCGTCTTGTTAGTCTAGTGATGGGCTGATTGTGGTTAGGCGATTGGTAATCCGGTAGAATGGATCTATGATAATCGGAAGATAGACATTTCAGTCCAAAATCCATGGTGAGCTTGTGTCTACGGCACGCAAGAGTAGGAAGACTAAGTTTTGTGAGGCTATCTTCATATGTGGAATAATCTTGCCCAAGGATAATCTTGCAAGCCCGCTTCTGTACCCCATCTAGTTTCTCCGTCTGACTTTTGGTAAGCCCGGATGCCAAACAGAACACGACTATTCCGTTGCAGGGCGTACATACGTGCAATATAGGGATCTCATGGGTCTCGTTGGTATCTGAGTGGGGGAGGTGCAACTTTAAAAGCGATTTCCCAGCCCTAGGATAATATACACGTACACGGAAATTCATCGTCATATGTCCAGTTCTGGTCAAGCTATGAACATTGTTCACTGGGCAATCTGGGTCCATTTGCCTCTGAACCGGGTTGGGATGGGACCCCCAAAAGGGACAACTAGACCCCAATACCCACTAGTGTACCAAGTTTGAACTTGATACTTGAACTGGTTCACGAGTTATGAGCTCCACGATATAGGGTGAAAACCGGAAACCAAAAGCTGCTACAGCGCTCGCAATAGTCGATTGTTCCAAGGAACACTCCGCTACTAATCAGATAGAACTTCTGTCTTTACTCACAAGCAGCAACTATGAAAACCCCGACAAAATTGAGCGGACTTAGAGGTATTCACTCTAGCTTTGAGCTGATGTTGATACCCGTTTACTCCTCTTCCTTCTTCGCGTTGTTTATCGCACAAGAAATAGTGAAGCAGACTGGCAGGAGGCGTACACTCCGCGCACTGACCCGCTCTGGAACGCGTTCACAGAACCGATCAGCTTTGACTCCTACTTTTCCTCACCAGCGACTTAAAAGCGATACAGCTATTTGTAGAGGCAAGGAACCGTGATGTGGCGCAAAGCTAGTAACCTCCGCTCGTTCGTAGCGGACACGGTATGGGGAAATATTCAACTCCGCATAGTCATATTACAGAGATCGGGAAACGGAGGTTCTGTCGGATTATTTGTTCTTGCTCTTAGTAACTATTTGCTTACCATGCTCTTGAGCGTAGTAAGCTTGGTAACTACTCATCTCTGCAACGTGATTCGTCAGATTTGCCCGTGACATGATATTCTACTGGGAAATAGAAAAATCGTTCGAGCCTTGACTGCAAAAACCCAGAATTCGTCACGTCATGCGTAGTAGCTACAGTAAGTAGGGTGGAACACGCACTATGGGTACTTGGCCTTATATACTTCATGACACCGCAGCAGGCTCCTCCTCTAAACTGGAAACGCTTACCAAGAAGAGTCCAGGTATGGTGCAGAGTAGACTGCATCCCATGTTTCAGGATCTTCAACATATCTCGGCTCAAGCGGGGTACCGAAACCGAAGTTCACATCTACTAGTAGTCACAAACGTCAAGAGCAACCTTGAAACAAGTTAAATCGAAAGCATTCTAGCATTTGCAATAGTTGCGTGTTTGCAGATACCATGGTATCTGTTACCAAAGTAACTGGATCTGCAGTCGTTTTTGCAGTTACTGTGGTATCTGATATACGGTTGCTCCGCAAAAACGACTGTTGCCGAAATTGCGCTTCTCGAACTCACCCCAAAAGAAAAGCTAATATTCAGTCACTCACTATCTGCCAAACTTCTTTCCCACCGATGAAAGTGAGATGACTCTTTCAGATACCACGATAAATGCAAAACCGCCTTTTGACCATGGTATCTTCAGAAATGCAACAAATGGCTAGAGCATTCCTATTCGAGTCGCCGGTTCAAACTGGAACTCAATACGACCGTGGGATCAACCGATGAGGTGATCTGGAAGCGCCTACATGGGCATAAATAGATCTGAACAAGACATCATGAATAAGGAAAAACATTTAGCATTTAGCGTAGACTATAGATGAGCAATGCAGCTAAATATTTGCTATTACTTCTTTCTTTCGATAAGGAATCTTCTTATACCAGGGATTGGAAACGTATCCTTATTCAAGATAAACCAAAAAGAGTATTCAGTGACGTTATTTGTTTACGGGGGATGTGAAACCTCCTGAACTTTCTGCGTTAAAAGTTACTGATTATAAATTCTCTAAATTCCTTCTTGGTTTGTATCAGGCGGGGACGGGAGTGATTGAGAGTTGTGATAGGGAGGCAAGACATGGGCGAAAGCGACATCTATGGATTTTGAATACTAGCAAATTTAAGGTTCGTGTTTCTCACAAGTTTGTTTTTCCAACTAGGGCGGCTTTGAGCCTGAAGAGGACCCTTGCCAAGAAGGGCCGAAATATAGCTCTAATAAAATGCAGCTGACGTATCCGTTTCGCACTATCAGATATGTGCACTGTCTGTCTCACTGACAGATTCACGAGCGCGAGACAGCGGACTGGGTTAGAACGGAGAAAACTTTGTGCTGCTTAGGGATCGACAGGATCCCTTCTCCTCCCCTTCACTTAGTTCACGGGCAACTGGGACCACGTTCCCAAAACCGGTGAGGATAAATTCGAACATTGGGGCCATCATTTTAATACACACGCCACAATGTTGAAGAGGGGTAACTTAAGTTTTAAATAACGTTGTAGGTAAATTTACCAAGTCATCTTAGTTAGCTTACAATAATTGTGTTTTTGGAGAAGCTGGATCTGCAATTAGTCATTTTTGCAGTAACCGTGGTATCTGATATAAGGTTGCTCTGCAAAAACGACACTTGCCGAAATTGCGCTTTTCGAAGTCATCCCAAAAGAAAAATTAATATTCAGTCACAAAGTGCCAAACACTTTCCCACCAATCTGACAAAAACTGATGAAAGTGAGACGACTTGTTCAGATACCACGATCAGTTAACACGGTAACTGCAAAAAGGCCTTTTGACCGTGGTATCAGATACCACGATAAAACTGCAAAAACGACTTTAGACCGTGGTATTAGGTAGCATGGTATCTTCAAAGGTGCAACTAACCTGTTCTCGGGTGGATTAACACTAGTTTCAGTTTTGCAGATACTATGGTATCTGTTACCACGGTAACCGTATCTGCAATTGGTAGTTACCGTGGCATCTGATACCACGGTTGATCTGCAAAAACGATAATTGCGGAAATTGCGCTTTTCGAAGTCATCTCAAATGAAAAACTGATATCCAGTCCCATAACTAATTGCGAAACTTCTTTCCCACCAACTTGAAAAAAACCTAGGCTCTATTGTTGGTGATGATGTAAGGGAGATGACTTTTTCAGATACCACGATGACTGGCCAGATACTACGATAACTGCAAAAACACCGTTTGACCGTGGTATGATATATCACAGTAACTGCGCGAAACGACTTCAGACCGTGGTATCAGATACCCATGGTATCTGCAGAAACGCAACTACTGTTATGGCTTTACTCTTACGGTGTATTGATTCGAAATAAGAGGAAAAACGAATGAGGTGAAAGTTATGTCATTGATGATTGATTTTATCGATATTATTGATTCAACCGCTGTGCGAAATCTTTGATAGTTCTTCTCTTCCAAGGCGAGAAGAGATATTGCTGAGAGTGCTCCTGATATTATTAGTTGTTTTATAAAACAAAGTAGCCGCCTTCAGGAGAACTTTTTTGCCACTTTGGGTGTTAACCATCCGCTAATCCGGATTGCGACAGCGCGCTGAGTTTTGAGCTGTTTGATTTTGTGTTACGTTCCTTTTCTTTTTTCTTAAGTTACTCAGCTTCTTTTCTTGTATAGTGGGTCACAAATAAATTATTATTATTATTATTACTTGTCACTTCTTGACTCCTCCCATAAGGAGGGTCCAGCTCATCCAACGGCCAATTCCGGGCCTCGGAATTATCTGAATGTTGTACCCCATGAACTTGATTCATTCTTTCACACTCCACTTTTGAGCTGCTGCACTAGAGCAAAATAACACCAGGGAGTAGCGTCAAGACTTGAAGAAACTGACACACTAAAAAAACAGCGATACTAGCACCACTAGTGATAGAGAACCTCCCTACTAAAACTGAATCAGTCGTGCACCAGCTCTGGCTCCAATAACTTCATACTATGAACATAGGGAAAAAAAAAGGTACAACCTACCCTGTTACCACGGTGCGTGCAGACCGCATCTTAGCTTTGCCATGAATTTCTAAACTTTCTGATGATGAAGATAATACATTTATTACCCATTTGTATGACAAAAAATCGTCCTAAAAGGAGTATGAAGAAAAAGAAAAAAAGGGAACAACAACTGCAATAGATCTACTTCAGCTAAATACATAAAACACAAAGACTAAATTACAATATCTCCAGTTTGTCTCGCTTTAAGTGCCGCCACCGTAATGGGTTGCGCTACGACTATGGCCCATTTGCAAAGCAGAGGTCTTTGGGCTACTCCCTAGTGTTATTTTGCTCCGTGCTGCACGCTTGTTCAGCTCCTGGTACTTACTTATCGACTCATTTCCTCCAAATTCTGGTCATTCATATCTTGAGGCAAAACTGCCGTTCCATTCGGGCCGTGCGGGTAGTACTGTGGTAGCTGTCCATGAAACTCGGACTGCAGGAACAGAAGGTTCACGCTGAAAAATTACAAGGATATAGTAGAACAGAAATCCCTGAGAACATTGGCGATTCAGAGTTTTCCGAAATAATTCAAATATTTCTTGAGTACAACTTTACTGGAGCACCCAGTACTTATTATATATCCACCCTTGGAAGGGTTTTTTGTTCTGGTTCTGGTTATGTTGTTGTTCTTTCTTTTTTTTTGGTTCATTATTAGGCTAATTTGTTAGAAGTTAGTTTCGCGTTCTTATTTGTATGGTGTTGTGTCTTTCCGTATATGACTTTTTCCTCTTTTTGTGTTGCGAGAGCAACACTTTGGTTTTGTCCTCGTTTTTTTTTTTTTTTTTTTCCTATAACTCCGATTTCATTTTTTTCCTGGTAACTGGTAAGGGTCTAATCTGTGCGGTTTTCACGGAAAGTGTGGACCTTAGGCTGGATTGATGAATATGACATTACATTTTGGAAAGATCCGTATAACTCTTGCCTGGGGCCAAAAAGGGTGATTTTTGCTTGTCCTCGAGCCAGAGCCTACGGTGTGCGAAGTGAAGTGGAGTTACATAGCCCATGTTAGAGAGGACTATCTGAAGTTGTGTAGCGAACCTTTCATTTAATCAAACCATGTTTCTGCGTTCGAGTGGAAAGCTCCGTTCTAGCACGCAAGCTGGCACGCACCAGTTTCAAATTGAAGATGGACTAAAATCTATAAGTTTTAAATATATGCGGCAGTTACCCGGCCCCACAGCCAACATATCTTCTTTGAGTGATAAATAGAAAAATCTACAGAAACAAAAAGTGGCTTTTTCCCACGGGTCCGAAAGTGCTGCCATGTATTGTTTCTATCCATTTCTGTGCGCGATTTCAGCTGAATTTATCGTTCGTTTTTGCACTTGGGTTTGCGGTAGACAAATGGTATCACATGTGCCTCTTAAACTTTAAAAGTTCTCTCAGTGCTAAAGAAATTAGAGCTTATCCTCTGCTCCTTTGTAAGCGGTGACGTTAGAAAGTTGGCCTACGACAAAAAAGTCAACTTTTGAACTAAGACAGGTAGAATTTTGTTTTCGACGGCAATCGATAGCCGTTGATGAGCTGATCAAAGTATATGTCATCGATTTTTTGGTACAAAAATTCCTTCGTGAGATACATCAGTTTGAAAATTTCAAGGGGTTGACAACTTCAGTAGTAAGGTGCAGACTGAAACCAAAAACAGGCGATACCAGTTGTGAGAAATGTAGGGGACTTTTAAGCAACAGTCGACTGTTAGCTCATAATCATCTAATCTCATACTTGGTATATCTGTTATTTGTTTCCGGTTTATTGGATGGTAAGACAATTTGGTTCCCAATGGTAAGATATGCAAGGGACTTGTAAGTAATAATCGGCTGTTATGCTAAAATCATCTTAAGCGATCTTCCAACTTGTGCTAGCTGGTGTACTTGCTAGCTGGTGTACCTGGTATTTGTTTCCGGTGTATTCGATGGTAAGAACAATTTGGGTCCCAATTAAAAGACATTTAGTAATAATCGGCTGTAATGGTACACTCATCTTTAGCGATGAGGAGCTTGCAACTTTTGCTAGCTGGGGTACCCATTATTTTTATTCGGTGAACTTTGATATCTATCACGGAAGAGGGTCTTCTAAGTAAGAATCGGTTCACGAGGGGCTAGAAATTTGTGCAAACTGGTTCACATTGTATGCGATTTTTATAAATCTGACGGTAAGAAAGTTTGTATCCATGGTCTTTCGCTGTAACCTAGGGGTACACACGATAATATAAAACAATGAGGTAGTTCGTAATAACTAATAGTGTCATCTGTGGTATTATAATCCTGAAAAGTTACGGATAGCTTTATAATATTGTAAGGTTTCCCTTTTGTACGTGGTTTTCTCTCTTGGTTGTGCGGTAGCGTGCGTAGTCCCTTTTCAGGTGACTACGGAGAGTTTGCGGAGGCTTGGCGTTCGATCTAGTTCTTACTACTATACTGACTTTATTTACAAGGTTTAACAATATGGTTCTTGTAAAGTCTTACTTTACTGGGGGGGATTCAGATAAGTCGTTTGTTGGGTCTCTTGCTTAGGCAGGTCGGTAGACGGCTGACTATGGCTGTTGGTAGACGGCAGTTGAAGACGGCCAACTAGACGGGTGGTAGACGGTACACTAGTAGACGGCACTTGAAGGCGGCAGACTAAGATCTACCAAGTTGCAGACGGCAGACTACGATCTACCAAGTTCCAGACGGCAGACTAAGATCTACCAAGTTGCTGAGATGAGCAGGGCTACTATTTGCCTACACACACTTTGAAAGCTAGAACTGGACTCTAGATATGGGTGGGCAGCCTCCCAGCTGCCAAGCTCTTCACATCTTTAGACTTAACACTGAACTAACTAATATTTGTCCGTAGCTTCTCAAAGAAGTCTCCTCTCGACATGTGACGTGGTTGATGCACTTTCAAAACGGCTTTTTGTTCGGCGACCGTTTGGTTTATTGTCCGGGTGGCAATAAACCATGCTCTTTTGAAGACGGTTGTCAGGCATGCCGAAGGGTCACTTGCTTGGGTCAAGTACACATACAAATTATCACAAATAGAAGACTCAATTACAAATAACTTTTCCCATCTTTACAATCTCCCCAACTTAAATTGGACGCAGTTCATACAATAGTTTTCTGAGAGGGGATGCACAGTCGCAGGATCATTCCCTGGTTAAATCTCCACTTCTTCTATTTGAAAGCGCGTTTCTTTGTTAATGTATTTAAGTTCTTTCTAATTATTAAAACTACTAAAACTACTAATTATTAAAGCTTGGTGTTCTGTAAGTGCCTGCTGGTTTTGCAGCGCAGCTTCTTCTCGGTCGGCCTGTTTCTGTTGGCTGGTTATTGCTTTGTTCGACTACCGGAACAGGGTTACTCATACCTCTTATGTCAATCGGCTGATCTACTGGGTTACTGCCTGTTTCTTGTGAATCATTTGGCAATAACTCAGTTTCTGCTTGTCTCCTTTATACATTGGAGGGGCTAACACTGGGAACTTGGGTCTCTAAGCGATATCGAACCATATTTGTGTGTTCGCCTTCGATTGTGGGTGCAACCAGTGAAGGAACCTGTGACTGCGTCATAATAAGACTATCATACTGTTTTCTCTGTACTGGATTTTTCTCAAGGAACGTAGCACAGTGTGGTATACGCTTCAGTTGCCGAATATTTACAAGCCGTCTTGTACTGGTTTTCAGTTCTTGCAAAAGGAATACACAGGGGTGGCCCGAAGCACTCAGGCCAGGGGGGGTGAGACCCCTCATTTCAACGACTCATCGATCGTAATATACGACTCGCAGGCACCAACACAAATGAACTGTTGCGACTATGCGGCAATGGCGCACATTCCCCACCAACAAATAATAGAGCCGGTGTAAAACTAGCTGCAGTTCATCAGCTGAAATTATTCTTGTAATCAAATTTTTGTATACATACCTTCATAGCCTCAGCTTTACATTTCAACTTTCGTATAAGAGGAAAGCTTTCAACGCCTGTACCCGGGACAAATTAAAGCAAGCGCCGCAGGCAATTTTTTTTTAATCTGCCTTTGTCTAGACAGATTCTAGCCAGCCTTTAATGTGTTTCAAATCTAAAAAGTTCCAAGCCTAATCGCCAAGTAAATGACACACCGTTCCTCTAAGTAGAGAATACTATGAAATGTGCCACAGGCGAAATTTTGTGAAACGCCGAGGAGGAGACCGTCCTTTTGCAATCCCAATGAAAAATTAAGAATATCTATGAAATCAAGCCTCTGTCCATCGAAAAAGTGACAAAATAAAGCCGATAGAAAAGAAAGTAGATTTGCTCCGAAATAATAGCAACAAAAGTAATTTTCAAGTTCAGAACACACTTCCACAGAAACGGAACGTGGAAAACAGATTTGCCAGTGCGTTAAAAAAAAAAAAATCCGGATTTACGGACGTAACGAACTTTTTGTCTTGGCCTGACAGGAGTTTACAGATATAGAAAAAGAAATCAGGTTCGTCGACGAGACTTAATTGCGTTTTTCCGGGTGATTTGATGTACTTTTGTTTCATAATGAAAGTACCGTGTACCATTTTATGTGTCACTCGACACACTGTACTTTCATGCCGAAAAGTAAAGCAGGTAAAGCTACAGTGAGTTACATCTGAAGAATTGCAACTTAAAACTGGTTTGCAGAATTTGATTATACGCGACAGAAGATGCTGTATACACAGCAAATGAAGACGAGAAGTTCGCTTTTAGAATATCTTAAACATAAAAGAGATCATTTTCGAATTTTACTAAGTCTTTTCAGATGTGCTTTAACACTAGCATACAGGGGCGTCCCGTAGGGGGGGGGGGGAGTGGATGCACCCCCCCCCCCTCTACCCCGACGTTGTCAGCTAGCCGGTAAAAAATAGATTTTTCGCGATTTTTCGTAAAAAGAATCGATTTTTCTTAAAAACGGTCGGTTTTCTTTAAATCAGTCGATTTTTCCGCAAAAAAAGACGGTAAAAATTACCAGCCAGTCGGTAAATACCTTGCTTCTCCCATATTTGGTAGTGCTATGATTCACAGTCAGCAGTGATACATACGATTCGCAGTCAGCTTTGGCTGAACGAATATTTTTGCTCCTCTCCCCCCCCCCCCCCGCAAACATTTTGATAGTAACGCCTCTGCTAGCATAGAGGCCAAAAATTTACCTCACGACTAGAATGAGCTATTCCAGCGTCTGCGAAACCCCTCCTGTCCTGGGAAACGAATTTCGGGTGAAGCGTTGTTCCTACCTCAACCTCTCTTTGTAATCGACATTTTTCGATCTGTTCTGTGCACACTTGTTTCGCGGGTCTCCTGTCATTTGATTTCTGATGGCTTTTCCGTTCTGTTTAAAAATTCTATTCCTTCTTTTTCACTTATAGCCAAAGATGACCAAAAATCAATGCACATAACCTTGTCTCTCGCTTTTGGTCTATAAGGTATTTCAATGTTACCAGTCAGACTTCACTTTAACAACTAACCTATTGTAATTTTGACAGGCTAAAATCTGAAAGACCGAAGTTAGGCAGATCCAAATCCCATGGGAGTAGAACAGGTAGCCGCATTGCTGCCCCCATGAAACGTGTCTGCGACCTATCGGGTTACAAAACCTGGTTTAAACGACTTCATCGGGGACTGGCTTACGACTGAAGCTGTGCAGGCAGAGACAAAATTAAAAAAAAAGTTTAAACGACTCGGATTATTTTTTATTAAAATGAATGCCGAGGACCTCGGCGAGGGCAAAATAAACGACTGATACAACTTAGCAAAAGGCCATAATAAACGACTGATACGACTTAACAGCAGGCAGGGGGGGTGAGTCACCCCCCCTCACCCCCCCTTCGGGCCACCCCTGGGAATACATATTTCCTACCTTCTACTAAGACAAGATAAGGGCCTCTGTAAGCGTAATTCATCGTGCTACCTTCCTGTACTACGTACACTAAGTCATGTACAGATATAGGCACTTCTACTATACGTTTGTGTACTGATAAGCTTGAGCCTTTCTTTCCTTGAGAAGCTCATTATTTGATGGCTTATCTGAATTTCTTGAAGCAAGTAAGCAACATAACCTTCATAGGACTGGTACTCGGAGTTTGGTCTACTGATCTTGACATCCAAAAAGGTTCTAGCTTCTCTACCATGAAGTAGAAAGAAAGGGGTGTATTTTCGGGCGCTGCCAACTGTTGTGTTGAGACTGAGCTGTACGAAGCTTGTATATTCGTTCCATCTGGTTTTTGCTTTAGCGCAGTAATGGGTTAGCGACTTCTTGACTGCTTTTACGGCTGATTCGACTTCGCTGTTTCCGCGGGGGTTTCTTGGACTTGGGTGACGTAGTTCAATGCCAAGTGTTTTGGTTGTTTCGGTAAAAAGTCGACTTCTGTAACTGGCGTGGTTGTCGGTAATAAGGACGTTCATGCATCCAAAGTGAGAGATGATTTCCTTGAGTAGGAAGCTCTTCATGCTCTCTGCTGTAAGATCTTTGACAGGAACAGTTACCAAATACTTGCTCATGTGCTCGACTCCTATCATGACATAGGAGTCTCCATTGGCGCATCTGGTAACTTTCCTGTACTGTCGAAGCTCCACTTGTAGAGCACGGTAGATGGCGGGGTGTGTTCTGTTAGCTGTGTCCTGTCTTATTCGTTTGAGGCAAGAATTGCGGTTTCGAACATTTTCTTCGACAATCTTTGACATGTGCTCAAACACGCAATAGTACCTTAATTTCTCAAGCGTTTTAGAGAAACCTTGGTGCGAGGTCAGAAGTACGTGGTTATGCATTAGAAAAATAGTTGCTTCGATAAGTATTTTCAGTAAGATGACACGAAAGTTTGAGGGCCCTCTTTTATCCCTGTAACTAGTTGTCGAGTATACCACATCGTCGACCAAGCAAAGTTCTTGCTCCTGTAGCCACGGGGCTAGTTCTTCTCTTGTGAATTCTTCTCAATATTCATTCAGCGTCTGATGCGATAATATCTCTCGCCTGTGATTACGATTTGTGGACTTTGCTATTCGCTCACGGGAACAGATACACGACTGTGCTTGAATTTTGACTACGATTTCTGGATTACGATTTGGGAATTTTGGGATTGACAGTTCTGCGAAAAAACCGGTTTTGACTAAGTAATAATGAAAGAGGGTGATCTTGCTTTCGCACGATTCCATGGATACCCCTGGTGGATGTCGAAACAAACAAAGCTGCCTGTGCGTCAAACAAACGTCAAACAAAACGTCCATAAAACGTGCAATGGCAGATTTCACCGCCAATCCAGACTGCCACAAAGATACTGCTGTATCTCTTGGTTTGCAGCCAGAAATGATAGTGGAAATAGGAGATCTCCGCAGCGAGATGCAGTCAACGAGTAACACAATCAGTGCATTGGTCAAAAGTAACATCGCGAAAGAACTCTCGAAAGTGAAGCTTACGCAGACAGAACTCGAAAACATTACACAGACTGTGTACTCGTCGGTAATGCACGAAGTCAAGGTTATTCTGGACAAGGTAATTTGTCGCCTCGGTGTCCTTGAGAAGAAAATGGATTCTTACAAAGAAGAACTCCAAAAAGCGCAGGATGAAATGGACATCATGGAACAAAATAACAAGTCCTCATCAATCATAATCCACAATTTACCTGGACTTGAAGCGAACAACCGAACCTCGCCCCAAACTCACGCTGGTTGTGTCCTGAATCTCATTACGAGGCAGCTTGGGGTTCAAGCAGGGCAACCTGATGTCATAGATGTCAAAATGCTCGGTAAGCCGAATGGTGATCGTATTCCCCCGGTGGAACTGACCTTCAAAACCCCCCTACTTGCCAGAGAAGTCATAAAAAAACGGTCAAAACTTCGTGGCACGCCTACTTTCATCACTGAAAGTTTAACCAAGCGGCGGCAAGCGATCCTGCAGGCCTCAAAGGATGTTGCTGGTATGAAGAATACGTGGACTAGTCAGGGCCGGGTCTTCGTGAAAATAGGAGAAAACGTTGTGCTAGTGAGAAACTTGGCACAAGTGCTATCGCTGCCCCGACCTTCTGAGGTTCCTGTGGTACCCGACGGCAGTGTAGTGTCCCGAGAACGACCGAGTCGAACTGGGAAACCGAATCGAAGGCTGATAGACGTACCGAGGACCTATTCTGCGGGTATCGCGTGCCCTAATCCGTATAGACAGAAACTAGACTGTTTAGGAAACTAAACTACTTTTATTATTCGAAGATTAGGTATTTTGATAATGCACAGAATCTACAGAAAGAAGTTAAATGCTATGTGCAAAACAGGCAACTTACATTAGATGTACAGACACAAGTAACTAAACAGAAATAAGACCAGCCAGCAGCTCCAGAAAAGCAAGACGCAACTGAAGTCTGCGGCCCTGTACTGGAGTTTATATATTGCTCCAGTACAGTGATCCTTGGAACACACCTGGATATAACAGGAAGCAGGCGGCCTTCCAGACCGGTGGAGCGAGTCAGTGAACGAACTCTGAGGCACACCTGGATCCGGCATTAGTAGAGGCGAATGTACTTTGTATTGCTACAGCAGCTTGATAAGTTAAAGGAAAACTGGTATTCTCTTGACTAATTTATTTTTCATACGAACACGGTGCTTCATTTCAACTGGATAGACTTAGACAACTAGAGTCACAATTTTCGATTTATCGTGTCTGAATATTCCTAGTCTGTGCAGTGAGGTTTATGATCAAACTGAACATTCGCATTTGGGTGTTAAACCGCAAGAAACTAGGTATGTAGAAGCGAATGATATTCCTCTTACAAATCAACCTAATTTTCTAGCAATTGCCAATTACAATGTTCAAGGACTAGAAACTGCTACGGACAGTCTGAGCACTACATTATCCCATTCAAACTTGTATTTTGATGTAATAAGTCTGACAGAGACTTTTCTAACTGAGGTGTCTCCTATATCTTTCTTCGAAATTCAAGGATATTATTTCCACTTCCGTAATCGCTCTAGCATACGAAAAGGTGGCCTAGGGGCTTATATACGAAGTGATTTTTCTGTGTCAGTGTTAGATGAGGTCTCTGTTTGGCGTGAAGGGCTATTTGAATCGCTTGTCATGCGATTGAGTAAAGACAGTACTGAGCTATTACTTGCACTTGTATACAGACCCCCAAGTTCCCCGGTAGCAGAGTCATTAGAATCTCTAGAGAATTTATGTAGTAAGTTAGGATCCTTTAGAACGCCGTCTGTTATCGTTGGTGACTTTAATTTCAACTGGCTAGATTTACGTAGTACAGGAAACACGGAGTTTTTGACGGCTATGTTATCAGCCGATTTTTTTACCGTCGATTACTATCCCAACACGTGTAGCTCCGCTGAGTGCCACATTAATCGACAATATATTTTTGCCACAGACATGGTATGAGCGATTAAGTTTTTCGGGAGTACTTGTTTCCTCAGGATCAGACCATTTTTTGAATTATGCTGTGATAAGACTGCATGAGCAGAAGTGTGATAATAGCCGGATTTCGAATGTAACAAGCCGTAATCCTCATGGAAATGTGTTAAATTTTTGTGCTAAAAATTGTGAGAAACTAAAAACATTTCTTTCGACCGTAGATTGGGAACCGGTTTTGATAATGGATGATGTAGAAAATGCATATTCATTGTTTATGGAAAAGATTAATCAAGGCCTCAATTCATATTGTGTTGCGAAACCAAACGATTCTTTAAAACCCATCCGGCAGGAACCAGCTTGGTTTAATGCTGAGATAAAACATATGGTAAAACTGAGAAATAGCCTGTACATTAGAAACATAAAATACCCTTCTCCTGTAAACGATGAACTCTTCAAAGAATACCGAGCAACGGTGAATAAAAAGAAACGAGAATTAAAAAGAAAATATTATTTATCTGCATTTAAATTAAATAAGAACGATGCACGAGCAACGTGGAAAATAATAAATGGAATTCTTTCACCCCACAAAAAAAGCAAAAAGAAGAAATCCCGAATGTAATCACCTCGCCGAATGGAGATTTGCTAAAAGAAGATGCGGAAATTGCTAAAGGATTTTGCACTTATTTTTCGGAAATCGGATCAAGTTTATCCCGGCAATTTAACAATAGCGCTAGGATCAGTGAACCTCCAAATATTCGTGTACCCGAAATAGAAAATTCAAATTTTAGTCGAGACGATGTTATAACCATTGCACGATTTACAGAAAGCATTCACATGGCTTGGTCCTTCAGAATCACCAGGAGTTGATAGAATACCTAAAAGAGCATTAAAATCAATTTTTCCTGTTATCTGTCATGTTTTTCTTTTCTTGTTAAACATTTCGTTTGAAAAGGGAATTGTCCCAAAACAACCGAAAAAAAGTCGGCTCATACCTTTATATAAGAATTGAGATAAAAGCCAAATTAATAATTATAGACCTATTTCAATTTTACCGGTACTTTCTAAGCTATTTGAAAAAATCATGCATGAGAAAATGTCAAGATTCATAAATGAAAATGGAATTTTACCATCTAGTCAATATGGTTTTCGAAAAAATCATTCAACTATGCATGCGATTTCCCACCTTATTATAAGGATTCGAGAATTTCTGGATTTTGGATTCCTGACGTCGGCCATTTTTGTGGACCTGTCAAAAGCTTTTGACACGGTGAACAACGAGGTACTTCTTTCAAAATTGAATAAAATGCATTTCCCGGTTTGGATGGTGAAATGGATAAAGTCATACCTCGAAGACAGGACGCAGGTTGTATTAGTCAGATCATCGACATCACCAGAAAGAAAAATAACATGCGGTGTACCTCAAGGCTCGACTCTAGGGCCACTACTTTTCCTGATTTATGTTTCCGAAATAAAAGAATTTGTTACTAATTGCATACTTATAACATATGCCGATGACACAGTAATGCTGTTGAAATCGTATACAATAGATGGATTGTTTGCTATGATGGAGGCGGCTCTGTCTAGTTTGTCTGAATATTTGCGGAAAAATCATCTCTCATTAAACATCTCGAAAACAAAATACATGATTTTCTCAAATTTGCAGCACTTTGAAACGAATAAGATACTTTCGTTCGGGGATGTGGTCATTGAAAGGGTAACAAGTTTCAAGTATTTGAGAATGATTATTGATGAAATGATTACATGGAAAGATCATGTGAGAGCTCTTTCTATTAAAATGTCACGTGGAGCAGGTGTTCTGAGCAGATTAAAACACTTTATTCCACAGCAAGCGCTCAAAACTTTATACTACACCCTTATTTCATCATATCTGGAGTACGGATGTTCTCTCTGGTCCAATTCATTTAAATATAACATACACAAAATCCAAGTGATCCAAAACCGTGCGATAAAAACATTATTCTTAAATAAGTATTCAACAACTGAATCATTTCGTCTTGCTAACGTTTTGAATGTTTACAAAATGTCAAAGTTTCAGGTAGCAACTTTAGTTTATTCATGTAATTCATTAGCACCGTTAGGAATAAGAGAACTAAATATGTTTTATGTGACCTCGGAGTACCATTCATACCCAACTACTTCTTCTCAGAGAAATATACTCCTGTCGGAAATACGCCATACTCATCGAGGAGCTCTCTCGTTACGACATGTTGGCGTAGAAATATGGAACGTGTTGCCGTGCTGTGTAAAAGAATCAGTGTCTTTGAGCGCTTTCCAGAAAAAGATGAAAAACCATCTTCTTGATTCTTGAAAGTTAGTGTTATTTACTTTGTTTTCTTGTTCTCTTTTAAATATGGATTTGTTGTCGCGTCAGACGCGGATAGGGTTGTCACAACTCACAACTGATTTTCGTAAGAGATGAAATCTGTCTTCTTTAGAGGTATTAATTTGTTTGAGTTCCTGAACTGGCCGTTTTAGAGCCTTTGCCATGTTGGCAGTTCCGGGATTCGTCTGTTGATTTATTTTCGTTTTTACAAATAAAGCAAAGCAAAGCAAAGCAAAGTGATCATCTTTTCGCATGCAATATTTTTTTCAGCTGGTACTCCCAGCGTGTTTTTCTCATTTTCGGCTGGTACTCCCAGCATGACGTCATCTTCCGCATCTTCCAGCATCTTTGCCAATGCGGGGCCTGCATCTGTGGAAACTTCATTCCTAGCAGGTACTGTATTCCAAGATCTCTGATTATCCAATACAGTTTGTCTGTAACCCAGGATCTCTGATTTATCCATTACAGTTTCCCTGTACTCCAGGATCTCTGATTTATCCAATACAGGGGCTACAAACTCAGGCCTATCGCCTGGTGCAGACTTTTTTCTTGTACTATCTCCTGCCAATTTTGGGTCCCCATTTGAAGCTCTGGATCCCTTTTTCTCGATGTGTATTGGCAGGTAATGAGACTCGTCTCTTTGGGCTTCTTGCACCTTCAAAAACATGTAGGCAGCTGAAATTTCGGCGTCTTCTTGTTGGTGTCTTTTCATTTCAGCTGGTCCTATGCCTAGTGTGTCGACAGTCTGTGCTCCTAGACAGGCATATTCCAATTTCAGTTCATCTAGATTTACTGCTCGATGTTTGTTGACGGACTCGGAAATGGGTCTTGAGAGGTAATCACTCGGATTACGGTGCGATTCGATGTGGTGAAATGTAAACATCTCGTAGTCTAGCAGGACCGCTATTCTGTAGAGCTTGCTGTTGTGATCCTTGGTTCTTTTCAGGTACAGCAGTGCTTTGCAGTCTATAAAGATGTGTACCCGAGCTCCCCAGAGGTAAGTACGCTAGTAGTGTTTCAGCGACTGGTAAAGCGCAAACAATCCCTGTTGAAATTGTCAAATCGACTTGTGGCTGCAGACAGTATTTTTGAGTATGTTGATATGATTTTGAATCGATCACTGTCTGATCTTTGCATCAAAATGCTGGCTATGGCTTTTTCGCTTGCGTTGCAAACCATGTAGTAGTCTTCACCTCTGTCTGGAAACTCCAAAAATACTGTGTCGGGACTCATTAATTCTGCCTTAAGTCCCTGAAATGCTTCCATCTGTTCATCTCCAAATATGAACGGCACTCCCTTCCTCGTTAAGCGTACTAACGGCTCTGAAAGCTCGGCGTAGGAGGGGGGTGAGTAGAATAACCGGTAGTATCCAGTAAGACCTAGGTGGCTTCGGATGCCACTAACGTCCGTTGGAGGCTCAATTGCATTAATAGCAGCTAGCTTTGCTTCCATTGGTTTGATTCCTTTGGGTGATATCTTGAAACCTAATAAGGAAGCATCGCTTCAGAAGAATTATGATTTCTTCAGGTTGAGCTTCAGGTTGAATTCTCTTGCTTTCTCCAGGACCTTTCTAAGATGAATGAGGTGTAGCTCTGGTTCTTTGCCTTCTGTTCCAACAGTTAAATCATAAACGTATTGAAAAAGGAACTCGGCGAATTCTGCTCCGAAGATCCGATTCATGAATTCGATAAATGCTCGAGGGCTAGCCTTGCTTCCTTGTGGCATGCGGCAAAAACGGTAAGATACGCCCTTGTTTGAGAAGCTGAAGTACTTTCTGCTTTCTTCTGCTAGGTTTTGGTGGTAAAAACCCGCTCGAATGTCCAGCACGCTAATGTGGTCTTTTCCTTGGACAGAGGCCAAGATTTCGTCAATTCGTCTGATTGGCCATTGAGAATCTCGAATTGCAACATTGATCGCACGTAAATCGATCATAATTCGACTGTTCTCGGTGTTCCATTCTGACTTTGGCGGCACCTTGCCATCTTTTCCGGCCTTTCCAAAGCAGAAAATAGGTGCAGAGTATGGTGATCTTCTTATTTCTATTATTCCGACTCTTAGCATTTCTCGTACGTGTTTTTCGATTAATTCTTGCATTAGGTAAGGGAGCGGAAATTGCTTTACGCATTTGATCGGTGTACTTTCGTCAAAATCTACTCGGAATCCAGGTAAATCGTTTGATCCGATGTCGAAGGCTGAAATGCTGAAAACATCTTTAAATTCGAGTAGGAATGAAACAACTCTGGCTCTGAAGGTTGGATCCAATGGTCCGGTCTTGATTAATTTCCGAAATTCATCGTCGTCCCACTCTGGTGTATCTAGGGCCTCTTTACTTCGATCCGTTCTCCCGTTTATGCTCCCCTCGTCTGTTGTTCCTTGCTGATCGGTCACCGCTCCTGCTATAGCCTCTGTCCTAGTTTCATGCAATACTTCATCGTCCCATAACTCGAAAGTGCCGAGTAATAATGCCTCTTTTTAGTGTCACATTTTGATCGCTGGAGTTGAAGAATTGCAATTTGTATACATTAATGGACTACCTGGCATAGGGACGACAAGGTATTGAGTTGGAAGCTCTCTGCTGGGGTGAATATGACCGTATCACCATGGGCAAACTTGGAATTTGACCTGAGCCGGACTCGAACTATACGAAATTGATTAGCTGTGATGGTGACCTCTTTCGTAATAAAATAGTTGGTTAGCTGTTTGTCTGCACCTCCGAAGTATGCTGGTACATCATCGCTAGTTAGGTTTCCAATACCTAGGCTGTTTGTCCGTGGGTTTAGAGTGCAATCTAAATGGTGCATTACGTCATATCCAAGGATCAAGCTGAATTTCAGGTTCCTCACCACCAGAAAATCCCAAAATATGCGCGACTGTTTTTCGCCATCTGACATTTTTATTGCCATCTTTAGGTGGCCCAAAACAGGTAGTAGGTCGCCACTCAAAGATCTGACTCCTATTGTTGCGGGTCTTAACCTTGTTAGTACATGTTGAGGTAACTGGAGTAATACTTCTTCTGACAGAAGGGATCGTTGACATCCGAGGTCGATAAACGCTGACGTTTGGACGGAATCGGCAATTTCTGCTTTCCAGAGGAACGGAAAAGAACCTATGGCAGAACTGCTGGAAGGGAGGGTCGAGAAACAAACAGTATCAGGGGTTTCTGCTTTTACTTCTGATGTATGAGGGTTTTGTGTAGTAGCATGGTGTGACCTCGATTATTGCCGGCTGTTCCCTTTTTTTGAAGCTGGGTTTTCTGGTTGGGCGTTTTTCGGTGCTGGTGCTGGAGCTGTGCATTTCCGTGCATAGTGTCCGGGTGACATACAGCGTACACAATATGGTCTCTTTGATTGGTCACATTCGGCCATTCTGTGTGTAGTGGAAGAACAGTTCCAGCATTCCCATGCTCCGGTGTTGTGAGCTCCGTACCCTTGGTTTGTTGCTCTACCTTGGTAACTGTGACGACCATGACCTCTGTTCTGGCGTGCTGGTGGTCTTTGCTGATACCTGGTTCTATTTCCTTCTTGGTTCCAGTTCCTAATGCTTCCTTCGTCCTGAGTCCAGTTCTGACATCTTCCTTGGTCCTGAGTCCAGTTCTGAATTCTTCCATGGTCCTGAGTCCAGTTCTGACTTCTTCCTTTGTCCTGAGTGAAGTTTTGACCATGAGTATGTGTGTTCGTAGCCGCTGCTCCTAATATGCTATTTGATGTTGGGGTCTTGTAGGCTAAATCGATTGCCTCAAATCTTTTAGCTAGAGCTAAAATTTCATCTTTGGATTCTCCCTCTGAAGTCTGTTCCATAACTCGTCTCCCGATAATTGGTTGCAACCCATTTTTGAAAATGCTTATTATCAGTTCATCTGCCTGTACTCCAGGTGATGACTTTGCGTAACTATTCGCTTTACCAACTACCCTTGAGTAAAATTGATAGATCTTACTTATACTGATCTTACTTTACTGGGGGGGATTCAGATAAGTCGTTTGTTGGGTCTCTTGCTTAGGCAGGTCGGTAGACGGCTGACTATGGCTGTTGGTAGACGGCAGTTGAAGACAGCCAACTAGACGGGTGGTAGACGGTACACTAGTAGACGGCACTTGAAGGTGGCAGACTAAGATCTACCAAGTTGCAGACGGCAGACTAAGATCTACCAAGTTGCAGACGGCAGATTAAGATCTACCAAGTTGCTGAGATGAGCAGGGCTACTATTTGCTTACACACACTTTGAAAGCTAGAACTGGACTCTAGATATGGGTGGCCAGCCTCCCAGCTGCCAAGCTCTTCACATCTTTAGACTCAAAACTGAACTAACTAATATTTGTCCGTAGCTTCTCAAAGAAGTCTCCTCTCGACATGTGACGTGGTTGATGCACTTTCAAAACGGCTTTTTCTTCGGCGACCGTTGGTTTATTGTCCGGGTGGCAATAAACCATGCTCTTTTGAAGACCGTTGTCAGGCATGTCGAAGGGTCACTTGCTTGGGTCAAGTACACATACAAATTATCACAAATAGAAGACTAAATTACAAATAACTTTTCCCATCTTTACAATATCAACTAGATTATATAAGATATTGTTCCAAGTTTTCTTCCGTCACGATGTCTACGATTGAAAAGGATAAAGTTCAACTGACTGCAAAGTCAATTTAGTCCCTTTTTTCGGTATTCTTTGTTGATGTTAGGGCAATCGATAGCCCTTGATGAGCTGATCAAAGTATATGTCATCCATTTTTTTTAACAAAAATCCTTCATGAGATAAACCAGTTAAGAAAAAGTTTCAAGGGGTTGACAACTTCAGTAGTAAGGTACGCACTGAAGCAAAAATAGGCGATAGCTGTTTGTTGTTAGTGATCCTGAAAAGTTACGGATAGCTTTATAATACCAACTAGATTATATAAGATATTTTTCCAAGTTTTCATCGGTCACGATGTCTACGATTGAAATGGATAAAATTCAACTGACTGCAAAGTCAATTTAGTCCCTTCTTCCGATATTCTTTTGTTGTTGTTTTTTCAACGCTAAGAATAGCTTTTGATCATTTGATTATTCTTTTTAGAACATACAGTTTTAAAAGCTTCAATAAGTTGACAACTTCAGCATTTAACCGACAGCGAAGGAACAAAACCGAAGTGTTGCTCTCGCAACACTTTAGTCGGCGAAGCCGGACAAAGGTTGCCACAACACTTCCGGTTGCCCAGGCAACGTAGGTCTAGTTTGTATTTATATTCCGTCTTTCTCTTTGTGGGTGTATGATGGGTCACAAATAAATCATTATTATTATTAGATAACTAAGCCTCTGGTAATAAGCCTGAAGTACCAATACATTTTCAAGTGTTGCATCTTTTTGTTAAAGTACAACTTTCCTTGAGCACTTAATACTTAATTACTTAAGTAACTATGCCCTGTTACGAAGTCTCAAGCACCAACAAACTCTCAAGTCATCAAGACATCAAAGTGTAGTAATTAAAACGAGAAGTGTCTACCGGACGTCCTCAAAATCTATCCAGAGCCGTCTTATAGCTTTTTCTGCTCCTGTCTACGCATGTCTAAAACTATCTCTGTAAACATGTCTGAAAAAAAAGGGGTGTAGCGGAGTTAAATCGAAAGGATTTCAACATCTGCGATATCTAAATCACCCTGCATCAAGCCGCGACTTGAAACTGGTTGTCATAAAAAGGTCGATTTAGTTCCTCTCATTGGGAAAAATGCTGGCTGATGTCAAGAGAAAAGATACGGTAGTGTTAACTATTTTTCAAATACACCCGTACATATTTAGTTAGTTTCTCGTAATGAATCTCTTCTTTTTTCCCTTTTTCTTTTATTCTATTTTCCTCTTTTGTGTGTCTTTTTCGGTTCTGATTCATTTCCTTTAATCTTTAAGTTGCAGTTTCGCTAGACCTACACAAGATTCTTTTCCTTCTAGGCCACTAGACCAAGTTTTCCAGTGTTGTATCATTTTAGTACAAAAATAAATACTTGGAATATTTAACATAGTCACTTTCATCACGTGGAGGAGTTTCGCCGTATAACTTAACTCCTTTAAGACTAAATGTCAAGAGGAAGAACAAAATGTTCCGTTGGGAATCCCACAACAACTTTCATCTTGTTCCACTTGTCACGGCCACACACCATTCGGGCAGACTGTCAAAGTTCTATAAAGCCGCTTTCAAATTGACGCGTCGTTGCGAAGCGTTGCGTATTGCGTTGCATACGCGCACACCTGCGTGAGAAGCTTTCGCGCCGAATGCTCATTTGCATTTTCGGTTGTCTGTTTCTTCTGCTGATTTTTTTTTTTTTTTTCAACAGTAGCAAGTTTTCTTCGTCATAAATGTTTTTTTTTTTAGTTTTTCGTCAAAACTTCCACTTTCCACTGACAAGTGTGAAGCGTTCATGTCGACGCAAGAATTGGACTTGGTTCTATTCTTGCGTTGCATTTTATTTGTCTGCGTAAGCTCTGCGTTGCGCCAACTCAAGCCCAACTCAAGCCCGATATTGCGTAGCTTAGTGTGAAAGGCTCAACGCGTCAGTGTGAAAGCGGCTTAAAATTTAACACAGACAGACGCAATTTCAAGAGAAAGAGAGAAGAGAAGAAATTTAACACAGACAGACGCAATTTCAAGAGATTGTCAATGCCTCTCTTTTCTTGGATCTTGAACGTATACTCCTGTAGAGTTAATGACCAGCGTGCCAGACGCGGGTTCTGATTTCTTGCCACGTTTAACCACTGGAGTGGAGAATGATCTGTTTCCACCAGGAATTTGCGACCTGCCAGATAATAGTGAAACTGCTGAATATCCCACTTTACAGCAAGAGCTTCCTTCTCGATGGTTGAAAAGTGTTGTTCTGCTTCAGTAAGCTTTCTGCCCTTGTAGGCGATAGGGTGTTCCTCCTCCCCCTTTTTCTGGGAAAGAACAGCCCCAATTCCAATGTTAGACGCATCTACATGAACAACAAAATCGTCTGTGAAGTTGGGGTTCATCAGTACCAGTGACGATACCAGCACCTACTTGAGGGAGATAAAAGCCGTTTCACAACCTGACGTCCACTTTACTTTGATGGGTTGGTCTTTTTTTGTCAATTCCGTCAGCGTTGCAGCGATTTCGGTAAATTTGGGAATGAAGCGGTGGTAGTAGCTTGCCATCCCCATGAAGCTCGTCACGTCTTTCTTGGTTTTCGGTGTTGGGAAATTCCTGACTGAATCCACTTTCTCCTCCATTGGTTGGACTTCCCCATTTCCTATTCTATGTCCTAGGAAAGTTATTTCCGTTTTGGGCGATCTCGCATTTGTGTGGATGGATTGTAAAACCAGATCCGAAAATCTTGCACAGGACCTCCTGTACATGATGCAGATCTTCCTCCAGTGAACCGTTGCTAAAGAACGACAATGTTGTCCAAATAAGCTCGTGCGAATTTTTTGCAATCTCACAACAAGGGGTCGATTAGCCTCTGAAATGTAGCTGGTGCACCATGTAGGCCGGAAGGCATGGCGGTGAATTCGTAGAGTCCTGAACCAACTAAGAAAGCTGTTTTCTCGCAGCTTCTGACATCCAGTGCAATTTGCCAGTTTCCCTTCGAAAGGTCGAATTTAGAGATGTACTTTGCGGTTCCTATTCCTTCTAGTATGTCGTATAGTGGATAAGAATCGAACTTGGAGACTTCGTTGAGTTTTCGGAAGTTCAGACAGAAAGGAGTCGATAAGTCCGGCTTAGTTACCATGATAACAGGTGATACCCATGGGCTTTTAGAACGTCGGATGATACCTTTCTCCAGCATTCGTTCTACCTCCTTTTCAACTGGTGCTTGTCGCGACTGGGGCATCCTGTATGGCCGTCGCCTGATTGATTGAGTATCTCCTGTTTATACCGCCTGTTTGACTTTGGATGTCCTTCCTGGGATTTCCGAAAAGACTGTTCAGTATTTTGCCAACTTTCGTAAGGCCAATCTTCTTTGGTCATGGTTGAGGTGTGCTAGCAGCTTTTCGACGATGTTGTCCGGGTCGGTGTCGTTCAGTGACGGGTAAGAATATGCGTCATTTTCTTCTGTAAATAGTGCTAACTCCGGAGAGCGTCTCACGAACATGCGGAGCAAATTGATATGAATGAGCTTCGATTTCTTTCTCCCGTCTGTGAATTCAATGTCGTAATCTACCTGACCGACCTTCCTTATCACCCTGTGTGACCCGCTCCAACGTGTCTCCAGCTTATGGCTGCCCGAGGGAAGTAAAAATAAGACTTCGTCACCATCCTGGAGTGTATTGTTTCTGTTTATCTGCCGCCTCTACTAGATTCGTAGCTGCCAACTCGAAAATGTGTTTGAGTCGTTCTCTTATCCTAAGAATCTCATGAACGGGCGTGGTGTTGCAGTCTTCCATTGACTTGTTCTCCCACTGTTCCCGAACGATGTCAGGTGGGCCCCTAGGGCGTCGTCAATAGATCATTTCAAAAGAGCTGAATCCTGTCGAAGACTGGGGGGTTTCTCTATAAGCAAAGAAGATATACGGCACAAGCCTATTCCAGTCTCTAGGATCGTCCATGATAAAATTCTTGAGTAGGGCAACAACTGTTCCGTTTAGTCTCTCTACCAGACCGTCTGTTTGTGGATGATAGGGGGTTGTCTTGATTCCTTTTATTCCCACAAGCTCAAGAAGTTCCTTCAGGCCCTTGGAAAGGAAGTTCGCTCCCTGGTCGGTAAGAACTTCTTCTGGAACCCCAAGCCTACAGAAATACTGTTCAAGGACTTCTGCTATTTTCTTGGCATTCGTTGATATCATTGGTATGGCTTCCGCGTACCTTGTTGCGTAGTCCGAATTACCAGGAGAAACTTGTGGCCACTTTCCGAAGGAGTGAGAGGCCCGACTATGTCCATGGCTACACTTCGGAATGGATCCAAACTAATAGGCATCTTGACCAGTGGTACCTTCTCTTTCGGTCTTGTCTTCGCCGTGAGCTGACATGGAAAGCAGCTTCTAACATAATCTGCAACATCTTTCCTTATGCCGGGCCAAAAAATCTTTGCAGGATTTTGTCTGCCATTCTGTGCTTTCCCATGTGTCCACTCATCGGAATATCATGTCCAACTCTGAGGATAAAAGATCTGATCTGCAAGGTTTTGGAACAACTAGCTTCTGTTTCCATCCATCCATTCGCGAACGTGATCGGCGGTAGAGTATGTCGTCTTCGACTATAAACTCTTCTGAAGTCGACGTCCGCTTGAAACAGTGAAAAAGAGTCGATTCGCTGTTCTGGAGTTTTGTCACGTCCATTTCCACCTCACTGTTGTCTTTTGAATGCTGTCTCTGAGACCCGTTTTTCTTTCATTTCCGACGACTCATTTTCTCTTTCCTGACCGATGCCTCCTCGTTTCTCTGGTCAGTTTCCTTATGTTCTTATGTCGTTGGATTCTACCTCATCATCATCCATTCTTCCCCACTGGTGCTGTCTAGCCGTAGTCCCTTGACCATGTGGCCCTTCCGGAGAGCTCTTTTTTCTTGCAGATGATGTTTCGCAGAGTTGCAAAAACTTTGGGAAGGGTCTTCCAACGATGACCTCAACTGGTAAGCCGTCGCACACTGCTATTTTTGTTCGCGCTTTATGATTAACTCCATTCTTGGAGATGGTTATCTCCGCTTCCTGTACTGGATAGGTCTTGTAATCTCCGTTTACACAACATACGTCTCTGGTCTCAGCTGATTTCTCCACGTTCTTGAAGAATGTTGGGCTGACTAGTTTAGTTTTCGCTCCGGTGTCGATCAGGTTCAGGTTCTTTTTAATAACAAAATAAATAACAAAATGTCCAGAGCCCGGCTGAGAAGACAAATTCATAATGCACGGGATGGAAAGACTTCTTTAAATAAATACAACATTCATACTTCACTACATGCCATCCATGCAAATGGAAATACGCGTATTCCCCCGTCAGCACCCGGTCCCCAGCACCACCCGTTGACACGTCCAGCGAAACAAACATCAAAAAATAAAACTAAAAGATAACAAGAACCGAGGAAAAGTTATTTCAGTCCAAGGAAGGATCGTGGACTGAGTAATCACATCCACCAGGTTCAGTATCTTCAAAACCAGATAAAATGGGAACAAACTTAGTCTCCCAAAAGCAATCCGCATTAACTAACGACAACTCACTTATCACTCTTACTGAATTTGTATCATGGGCTGATTCGAATTATTTAACACTAAATTACAGTAAGACAAATTATATTTTATTTTCTAGAATAGCATCAATTGAAACAGATCTGAAATTAAGAGTAGATAATAATACCATAGATAGAGTAAAAACCAGCAGATATCTTGGATTCACAGTTGATGAGAATGTTTCGTGGAAAGAACATGCGAAATTAGTTGGTAATAAAATTTCAAGGTCCCTTGGAGTCATCCGCCACCTTAAATTCCGTTTTCCTAAAAAAATACTAAAAATGATTTATCATTATATTTTCCATCCTCATCTGTCTTATGGGTGCTCCATATGGACAAGTAACTTCGTTTCTTGTTATAAAAGAGTTCAAATCATCCAAAATAAGGCAATTCAAATTAATCACCGGTTCAACACACTGATAACATTATTCTTCATTTCATATGTGCCAAGATATTTGAAGTATCGAAGACTCGAGATTTCCAGATCGCAACTTTTTGCTACAAGTATTTCAATAACCTCCTTCCGTCTTCGTTCCAGAATATGTTCTCACTAAATCAAGACCTGCATTCTTATGACACCCGAATCTCTTGTGACATCGTCCAAGAAGCGCCCTCATCAAAAAGGGAGGTTGGAATGTTGTTCTGGTTAAGAAGAGCGGTAAAAAAAAAAGGTTTTTATTTATTTTTGGTAATTTTGGTCCCTATGCTGGAAGGGCATCCTGTGATACCGGCTGAGCCATTAATTTAATCTGAATGTTATAGTTTTGATTGTAGGATACGGCTATTTTGAGTGTAATTGTTTTAACTGCTCAAATAAAATTAAAAGAATGATAATTATTTAAAGTAGGAAATAAATTATAATTAGAATTTAGTGTAAGAGTAAAGTGTAGGTGACGTATAGAGATAAGAAATTTGAGTTGTGATGATAAAGAAAGTTGCGTCACTGAGAGGAGTGGAGGTTGGATTAAAAATATATTTAAAAAAAAAAAAAAAAAAAGGGCTTCTTTTTTAATTTCGATTTTTTGCGCCGTCAATTTGGAATCTACTACCGTTAGATATCCGGAATTCGAATAACCTCATTTCCTTCAAGCGAGCAGCAAAAGGTCACTACAGGAAAATTGTTTAGTGTTATCCTCCTTTAGACCCACACCCTGTTTTTTTTCTTTTGTTTTCTTTCTTTCTCGTTCCTTCTTTCCCTTATTTTCTCTCTCATTTTATTTAAAGTTGGAACCATAGGTTATTTTTTTCCTCTCCTATTTTTTTTTTTTTTCTCTTCAAATAGAATGTTAAGTTAGTTGATTCTGTTTGATGTTTAAATTATTATCGGATATTTCCCTGACCTAGCCAAGCACTACATTTGTGCTTTCCTGGCAGGAATGTAAATTGTGTATTTTTTTGTCTTTAAATATAGTCCAATGAAACTGAAACTGAAACAAATTGTCAATATAGCAACATAAATTTAAGTTTACGTTTCGTTGTTTGAATTGACTGTGAAATGTCCAAATTAGAAGTATAAGTATTCCAATTCCGAATTACTGAGTTTCGAAGAGAAAATTTCGATCTTTCAGTTATTACAGTTTTACAGTTTATTAAAATTTCTAGTTAGATGTCCGTGTTCAATAGTTTTAAGCGGGTAAAGGTTCGACGAACGAAAAAACGAGGGAAGCAAACCACGGTCATACTTCAGTTTGAAGAGGATAGATTCAACATTCACAAACTGTCTTAAAGGAAGGATATTAAGAAGGCACTGTCTAGGGAACCGGGAGCCGTACTTTATGTCCCATGGGCTGCGGAACCGGTAGTTCTCACGGAAACCGAACCAGATGAGCTGCGATTCCGGGATCTGACGTCATTGACTAACGGAAACTTGTATGTGCTGGCTTCCCTTCCGGTAGTAAGTGGAAATAGCTCACGGCAACTTCATCGCACCAGCTTCTCGTCCGGTAGTCTCACGGATTTGTGTACTCAGAAGCTAGGAAGCCGGTAGTTCATACCGGAAACTATACAATTAGAGCTTGTGTTCCGGTAGTGTCTACGTGGAATATAGAACTCAAGGAATAGTTTGGATGAGAGCTAGGATACCGGGATTTTCACTGACTTGAAAATAACATTGGGCAAATTTTTACTACCGGAACCCATATATTGAGAGCTAAGGTACCGGTAGCAATAACTATTTGATTGAAAATGACCAGCTCACGGACACAGATGGCTATGGGCTGGGGTTCCGGTAGTGCCAAAAATTAAAATTACAACTCACAGAGGCCTGTCAATACGAACTTTTGAGTCCAGTACAGCTCATGGAATCCAACTTCCATGAGTTTGTAATTTTGGCACTACCGGAACCCTAGCCCGCAGGAGTTGGGTTCCGTGAGTTAAAAATATTCACTTCCGGTTTCCTTCCTAGTCGGCGCTGACATGGGTCCGTGAGTTCAATTTTTTTTTGCACTACCGGAACCCTAGCGCATAGCCATCTGTGTCCGTGAGCTGGTCATTTTCATCAAATAGTTGTTGCTACCGGTACCTTAGCTCTCAATATACGGATTCCGGTAGTACAAATTTGTCCCATGTTATTTTCTTTAAGTCAGTGAAAATACCGGTATCCTAGCTCTCATCCAAACTATTCCGTGAGTTCTATATTCCACGTAGACACTACCGGAACACAAGCTCCAATTATACAGTTTCCGGTATGAACTACCGGCTCCTAGCTTCTAAGTGCACAATTCCGTGAGACTACCGGACGAGAAGCTGGTGCGATGAAGTTTCCGTGAGCTATTTCCACTTACTACCGGAACGGGAGCCAGCACATACAAGTTTCGGTTAGTCAATGACGTCAGATCCCGGAATCGCAGCTCATCTGGTTTGATTTCCGTGAGAACTACCGGTTCCGCAGCCCATGGGTGCAATATGAGAACCAAATGTGTAAAGGTATACAAGTGATGAAAACATTAAATGGGAATGAATAAGTGCATAATAAAGTGATCGCATTGCTTCAAGGGGAAGGGATGATCTGAGTCTTCGCATTATCCCTAGATTTCTCCCCAGCTTCATACGCAAATTTGATATGTGATGCTTCCATGATAGATTAGAGTCAAGGAGGACTCCAAGGTATCGCAGAACTGCTGCTCGTAAAATCTTAATTTTAAAATCACTTGACCCAATTAGTTGAAGCTCAGGAACAGAAGCGTTACGTCGAGAGAAAACCACGAATTTTATTTTATTCCCTGGGAAAGCGCAGAAGCTTTGTGATGGTTAAAGCGAAGGATTTTATAATGGCTGGGTGAAAGCTTCTGCGCTTTCCCAGGGAATTGGTAAATTGTAAATAGACACAAAATTCAGAATTGTAAAATAATCACAGATTTGTACATATACACTTTTAACACGCACATTTTAATATTCGTTATTTTATTTGAATTTGTTTGTCGTTTCAGTCAGCATCGTTCTTTCTGGTTTTAAGTTACATATCGTTGTATGTTTTGTTGGTTCCGCATCACTTTTTTGTTGGTATTGTGTTAGATTTTATGATTTAGTTGCTTATTTTTCGCTGAGGACGGTTTGCAGGAAGTGCAACCGAAAATATCCGAATTTATATTTATCCCTTGCACATCATCCTAGAGGGATAATTAGCTGATCAATCAATAACCCCGAAAATCACGGTTTTCTATTTCTTTACGGACAGGCAGACAGACAGACGGACGGGGGGACAACTTTCGCTATGTCGTAGGTATCCCTTCACTTAGGTTTTGGGATTCCAGAACGAAAAAAAACAACAACGAAAAAAATGATTCCCAAATTCGATTGTGAAATGTGAAAAATGTGAAAAAAAAATCCCAAATAGTAAACAAACCGCTTGTATAAATCCAAAGAAGTCTTGAAGATCTTGCTAGAACAGTTTTAGTTTCAATACTGACTGTCATGCCAGCCAGTCCGACCCTTTAAACCTCTTTCCGATTAGCAAGGTAATAAAAAGTGCAATAAACAAAATCGTAGCAGCTAACACCCCCCTTCGTCACAATTTCATTCGGAACGGCATATGACTAATCGTATGAAAAAACCGTCGAATTTCCAACTTTTCAGGATTGAAGAAAGTCGCCTGGTCTTATTTGTTGCTGCTATACACCAAAATCCTCATCTATAAGTATATCTTCGCAATTATACTAGGGTTGAACTTGAGACCTGTCATAGACGAACTTAACTCATGGGAATCTGGTCCCAGCTGCCCATGAACAGGAGGGTGGGGTCGGGACGATTAAAATGCGTATCTACACCTACATATCCCCAAGTATACCAGCTTAGAGTTTGATTGCAGTCAGGGGTCAAACATTTAACTCATGGGCAATTTTATCCAACTAGCCCATGAGGTCACTCATGCCCACTTGCCCTAAGATCTAAAAGTACAACGAATTTCATCACCCTATCTCCAGCTACTGTCAAGTTCAAACATTAACAAATGGCAAATGAATGAATGAATGAACGAAGGGTTTATTAAAAAAAAAATGGAATCTTCAATGCCCAGAGGCGAACCTGTAAGGGACTAATTACCCTCAAAACAAAACATTAATAAAAACAAAACTTCGACAAAAACAAAGGAAAAAAGGGAAAGAAAGAAAGAAAGGAGCTTGACTTACGCGGTCTGGGACGCCCAACCAGAAAATCAACCAAAAACAAACTCATTTTCAACCAGAATCACCACTAACTATCCAAAACAAAAACATAATGATAAAACACAACTTAAACGGCTGAGAATAACGCATCAAATTCATATACAGCAAAACAATGAACCTTTAACATGCTACGAAAATCTAGTAAAGCACTACATGACCTTAACTCTGTCGACAAACCTTCCCATACTAAAGGCCCAACATGTCTAATGCTAAATCTCGATCTACTAGTCACTACAACCGGCCTACGGATGAGCTGCGAACTACGAGTTCCATGTTCGTGAAAAGATGACGCACGGGAAAAATACTGAGAAAAGCACTGGGGTAAAACTTCATTGTAATGTTTGTACATAAATAAAGCGTCATAAAACTTACAAATTCCCGCAAAAGGTAAAATGTGAAGCTCCTGATAACGGTGTCTTACGGAAATATTTCGACCATCACCGGACAATACTCTTATTGCCATATTCTGTATCACACGTAAAGGAGTAAGGTGGCTTACAAAAGTTTTTGTCCATGCCAGACAACAATATAACAGATACGGATGCACCATTGAAAAATATAACATTCTTAATATATTCTGAGGGAAAATATGTTTAAGTTTTCTAATAATTCCAACATTCCTGGCTAATTTACTACTAATACATGCAATATGATTTTTGAAACTTAAACATTCATCAATAATAACTCCAAGGTAACGAGTACTTGCACTACGTTTAATTGTTTGACCACCAACTTTTATATCAATTATCCAAGGATAATAATTCGAACTTCTGCCATATATTACAAAACAAGATTTCATATGGTTCAATTTCAACTTGTTAACTCTCATCCACTTTTCAATGTATTGCATATTTTGTGCCGTAACTTCTAATAGTTCATTTTCGGTCCTAGCAGCTACAGTCAAATGCGAATCGTCAGCGAAACATGGCAAAATCGCTTTAACATCATCACTAACACAAGTATTTGTCGACGATATAAGACTGGATACACGACAAAGATCATTTATGTAAACTAAGAACAACAATGGACCCAAAACTGACCCTTGTGGAACACCTTTCCTTACTTGAAATACATCTGAAGCAATTCCATTTAATACCACACGCTGGGAACGGTTAAGTAAAAATGACTTAACTAAATCAAGAAAAACACCTCGAATGCCACAATTAAATAATTTCTGAATTAAAATATCATGATCAACAGAATCAAACGCTTTAACAATATCTAAGAAAACAGATGCAACCTTCATACCTTTATCTAAAGCATCATTAACAAAAGTCGTAAGTATTAATACAGCCTGCTCCGTCGAACGATTCTTTCTGAAACCAAACTGATGAGAATTAAAAAACTTTCTATCTTCCAGAAAATTCACAATTCTATTGTTAATAAGCTTTTCAAATACCCTGGAAATTACCGGTAAAAGCGAAATCGGCCTATAATCACCAAACGAATTCTTATCACCTCCTTTAAACAGCGGAATCACGCTCGCACATTTTAAACAATCTGGAAAAATACCAGATTTCAAACAATCGTTAATTAAACTAAGAAAATGACAAGAAATAACTGGCAGCACTGATTTCAAAACTTTCAACGAAATAAAATCTCCTCCACATGCACCATTTTTCATACCCTTTACGCATTCAGATAGCTCCAACATCGTCACTGGTTGCAGGTACGCTGAAACGTCACTCTCTTCCGGCAAAAATTGATGAAACGATCCATCATCACTACGCGTAACTATCGCTGAAGAAATGCGTTCTCCTATGTTTGCAAAATGATCACACATTCAGTTAGAAGCGTCCTCCCCTCGGCCTATATTATCTGGACACACAGGGCGAGACTTCGGACTAACCACCGACTTAATTACTTTCCAAGTCTTACTAGGGTTTCCCTCACTTTCCTTAAACTTCTTCTTATAATATTCCTGCCTCGTTCGCCTAAGAACACAATTTAATGTATTATTATAAGCCCTGTACGATTCCTTCAGACTTGAATCACTACTACGAACTGACAATTTATACAAATGTCGTCTTCTAATAATACACGCAACAAGACTTTTCGATATCCAAGGCTTCTTTGGTATCAGCTTCTTTGCCTGCGCAGCCACAGATGAACAGCATTCTAACAAAAAATTCTTTAATTTAGAATACCAAACTTCGAACTTCCGATTAACATCAGCTTCTTGACTTAAACAATCAAAATTAACAGACTCCAACTTATTCTTAAACCTTAATATACTAGACGAATCAATCAAAGGCCTGTTAGGAATAATAGAATTACTAGTACCAATAACCCGTTCCATAAGGCGAGGGACAATCACCGAAATACCAAAATGATCCGAAACATCATTTAGAACAACATTAGCCGACCCGTGAGGTACATTTAAAAATACATTATCAATTAGCGATGCTGAACTCTCAGTCACTCTGGTACAAATGTTTATAGCAGGATGCATTCCATATCCCAGCATCAAATTAAGAAACTGGAATCTGGGCCCACTTGCCCCTGAATAAGTGGGTTTGGGGTTTGAGACCCCCAAAAAGCAAAAAGACAAAAGTTTCAACTTGATGCCTTATGAGTCCTGTCATGGCCTCGAAGTTCGCTCTTGGGCAATCTGGACCCAATTGCCCATGAACAAGATTGGTGGGGGAGGTGCATCTTTAAAAGAAAATTTTCAAGCCGTAGGACCTACAAGTACAAGGAATTTCCTCGTCCTATGTCCAGCTCTGGTCGAGTTATGAAGAATATTCACTGGGCAGTCTGGGACCATTTGCCCCTGATCTGGCTTTGTGTGGAGGAATGGGACCCTCAAAAGCCACAACTGGACCCGAATACCAAGAAGTGTATCAAGTTTGGACTTGATACCTGCAGTAGTTCACGAGTTATAAGCTCCACGAGAAACGGTTCAAACCGAAAACCGAAAGCTGCTACAGCGATCGCAAGAGTGGACTGTTCCAAGGAACAAACCACTAGAAATGAATAGAATGTAATTATGAAGATGACAAAGTGAACATTCTCGGTAATAGCTGGTAAATAGGAGCCAGTTCCGTAATCGCCAGAATGTCACTGATTTTTACGGCCAAAAGTCATTGGTTCCGTTAGAGAAAAGTGGCAACACTGAAGAAAACATGTGCTCTTGATCCTTGCTCACACAAAGACAAATGCTCAGTAGCTTACTTTTTGGATATAACGGGAAAGTAAGATCTTCTGTTTATTTCCAGTGGAAATGTGCTTGTAACATGATGAATGCAATTTTATGTGTTTACCACCGAGTGATCGTGAAGATATATCGTTTCATGAAAAGTATTTTATTTGCGGTTAAGATGCTCACGTTCAGGGGGCTCGAAATCGTCTTTTAAGGCGCGTCACGGACCCTAAGGAAATAAAACAAAAATTGCATCGTGTAGTCAATATGCGAACTTTAAGGGGGCCAGGAATTCATTTGAAAGCAAACTCCTCGAGGCAAAAATCTTCATGGGCTCTTGGGGATCATTAAAATATAGGCTGTCGTTTAGTCAAAAGTATTTAGTATGCTATTGCTGTTAAGATGCACGTTACAGAACTATGGATACCGCAAGATTTAGACCCCCCCCCCCCCCTCCCCACCGACTCGCCCGTAGCTCGGCTCCAGTTTAGTCCTAGAATGATGTTCTAGGGCTTATGCTTTCGCTTCCCAGAACGTCCATTCTGTCAAAGTTGAACTTATGACATCTAGGCCTTGTTGGACGAACTCGGGCCGTACTCTGCGACGACACTTCTGCGCTAAGCACTGTGTTTTGCGTCTAGACGCTATTATTTTGCAAAAATAACGCAATGTGTGCACTCTATATATCTAGGTTTAACGACAAGCTCATAAGCACCGAGCCTACCTCAAGCGGTCGCCGTTTTTAGAAACGGGCAGAAAAGTAAGCAGCTCACCAGCACCTCCAGGGTTTACTGGTGTTCCTCCGACTATCTTTTCTCCTTCGCCATTCAAGCAATATACTCTGTTCCAAAGGGTGAGTTGAAAAATTAGTTTCAAACAACATTTTCGAATACGGATAAATTTCTTCTCGACGGTTTTGCAATTTTTCCCAAGACATATTTGCCAGGGTTATACCTGCCAGGGTTTTACTATCCTATACTCCCTCCATTACAAGATCTACCATGGTGTGTGTTTCTTTGTGGATTAGGGAAAACGACGCTTGTCAAGTGTTGAAGGAACGTTACTTCAAAACCACTTATCAGACGATGAACAGGAGTTTGAATTGAATGAAGGACATTACTTGCTATCGGAGAAAAGCTGGTAGTAGAGGTGGTAGTGAACTATGTAACGGGGAGGGATAGTATTCACTCCAAAGCTAAGGATTCAGTAAAAAGACTACGCTGTACAAAGTTTCTCTTAGTGTGGGTTAAAGTTAACTGCAGTATTTGCTACGAGATTAATCTTATCTCTACCGGGATAAGAATAGTGAATTAGAGGTAATCTTATCTCAGTAGAGACAAGATTAATCCCAGTAGCAAATACTGCAAGATTTTTTTTCTACAGTGTATTTACATATTCTTTGATTCAGTAGAAGAATAAACTGAACACACTCGAAGACCAGTCCCGGTAGCTCAGTAACCTTTGGCAGAAATATATAAAGCTACGCTCTAGACTGAACGACTTACGTTCACCCCCACTTGACAAAGCTTTGCCACGTTTTACCCGAAAATATTCGAGAGTCCACTGTGGGCAATAAAACTTCCACTGAAGTGAATTTATTCGAGCGTTGTTTCTGCCCTTTTTGGCAAAGGTCCTCTTCAGGTTTAAGCTAGAAAAGCTGGCCTGCGCAAAGGTTCTAGCAACTACAAGTACCTGATTTTGGTTTCGGTGATTTTCTTTGTAAGATTGACTGGAGTTAGACGTGGCACCAGGATAGCTGCATCTCTTGCGGAAGACTTTCTCCCAACGCGGTCCTTGTTTCATAACGATTGATGCTTTTAAGTCAAGTTTTCTTCAAAGTTGATTTGAGGTTCTTGATGGGGAAAAGGAGATGCGCTGGATTCGTTTAGGAATTTTCTATTTTCGCTGGACTAGTAGTTTGCTCGGAATTCGGGCGAAAGCGGAAACTTGGCAGAAATAAAGCAGGAAGTTTTGGTCAGTATCGTCAAAAGAGATATGGCTTATAGAGGTATATCTGAACTTTATTTTCTGTGATGATTAGCCTGGAGAAGACTTGATATGGCGAAGACAATCTGGATCAAGTATTAGATTTTTGGGATCCCATCGACACCTTTGGTCTTGTTTTAGTATGCTCCCACGAACATTAGGTGGGGGCATTTTGATCGGTCCAGGTCCGGAGTTCTACAAAGAGGCACAAATCTTGAACTCCGAGCCCTCCTGAAAGAGACTAAAAGAAGCCATGAAACAGATACTCTTCATTCTTATGGAGCTTATAAAAGGTTTGAAGCCAAGCTGCTCATTCATCAAAATAGAAAAACTAGATTTTCTGGTTTTTTTCTTGGTCAACTAGTTACCCCTCCAAGGTGATGTGCGAGCGATAAATAAAATTCGAATATTTTGGTTGCACTTCCGTCAAACCGTCCTAAGCGAGAAACAAAACTACATCATAAAATCACAATAAGAAAAAGAAAACGTTGCGGAACAAACAACAATAAGACGACATACAACTAAAAACCAGAAGAGCAATGCGGACTGAACGACAAGCAGATACAAGTAAAATAACGAAAGATAAAATGTGCTTGTTCAAAGTATACGTAAAAATCTATGATTATTTACAATTCTGAATTCTGTGAATATTTACATTTTACTGCTTTTATGTATAACCATCCGTCTGGGAAAGCGCAGAAGCTTTCACCCAGAAAACGGCCACCTCCAAAAATACATAATATTTTACAAACCCTTCGAATAGAACCTTCCACAGAACTCGGGTAAACTAGCCGATCAAGAAAAAAACGCGAAGATCTTCCGACCAAGTGCCAAATACCGAAACTTTTCATTCAATCGATAACGGAGTAGAGGCAAAGGGAACCCGGAATCTTGGGGTATGCCTTGGTGCCATGGTGGGGGTACCAAAAGGGGAAGAAATAGGAACACTTCAGCTATAGATTATTTGAAGAGATGGTTATAGAACTAAGTAAGGACTAAGTAGTGTCGTAGTTAGGAGGGAATTAGGTTATTTTCTACAAGAAATGTTTGGCTAGTAAATATGATAAGATTTTGGGAAACAGTAGTACATGTCAAGAGTAAAACGTTAATAAAATCAGCATACCTGGTGCCCTGAAGGATGATTAACACAATTCGTAACCCGGTTGGTCAAAAAATTTGCGATAGGGTTGTGGATGTTTGTTGATATTGGGGGCTATGGACAGATGAGTTTGAAGAAATAGGAAAAATGGTAAGTAGTAAACTAAAATAGAAAGAAGTGCGTTGACGATCTATTTAATTTGCTGTGAGTTTGTCGAATACTGTGAACAAAGAAAGGAGGTATTTGGAGAGAGGAAATATAATGAAGAATGTATGGTAAAGATGATAAAAGATGATTATTTTCTTACTGCGGGAAAACTCGGAAGTTTCTTTAGGCTTGCGATGGAGCATAGAACGAGATTTTTCGACTAGCTTGTTTTGTTGACTTTAGTTGTTTACACAGATATACTACATGATATATAGTTTTGACTTGGTTTCTAATGCTGTTTCTTGGATTTCGGGCAAACGATGGGTTCCATCCAAGACCAGAAGTGGCAGACTTCAGTGTATAATCCTGGCAGACCAGGTTGAGCGCAACCTAGACCTACTGATACAACTCCTTCCTGAATACCATTACCAGCAAGAGGTCCGCCACTGTCGCCCTAAAAATTGAAAAGCTCCATATTACATTCAGCTCAAAATGTTTGTGAAAAAAACAAAGTTTCGACGGGATCTTAAAGGCGAATATGTAGACCGTTTGCTTCTTCCTTCAGACCATCGAATCTTGTAGGTCGCCAGTCTTAACAAGACTCTGTAGGCATCATAAGCAAGGATTAGTTAACCGCTTGTCCAGATGCATTAGGTAATTCCATTGTCTTCACTTTCCGCTCTGGGCCAGGATCTTACCGGAATAATGCTAGGAGAAACTCATACAATTTTCTGGTACAACATGTCCTTATATATATCTAAAGCATTCAAATTTGGCACGTCTCATTATCCCACAATTTGCTATCTCACTCTTTAATTTGGAACCCCGCTCGACCCGTAACTTTATAGCTACGGAGCCCATCTACGATCTTGAACTGTCCTTTGTCCCAATGAATCTTCACACCAAGTTTGGACAAAATATCTCAGCGCCTACTAGAGTATATGTACTAATAGTCAGACGGACGGACTGAGTAACGTCATGGTATCCCAAGAACGAGAAACGGCTTGACAGGTGAACGAGTGGTTTTGGCCGTAGGCATAGAGCTTCCAGACTCTGTCCTTCAGAGGTGAAGAAATAACAGACGAAGAGGGGGGCCGATAAATACTTTTCACTGCGTCTACCAGGTGGATCTCCAGAGCATATCAACGTTCGTCCAACCTAAGTGGAAATTTGTTTGCCCATCCAAAGACATGAGAGATGACGCTGTCTGTAAAATCTGCCTACCGCGCGTGGGGGCGCATGAAAAACATAAGTAAGGATATGGAGAATAAAGATTATGAAGATTAAAGCTGTAGAGACCTCCCTTTGTCCGCTACAAGGTTTACGAGACTCGGCAAATTCCCCTTTTCTGTAACTGCCAGTATCGTGTCAGCAACAAGGCTCAGAAACAAGTCTACGCCGAGCATGTGCTTTGCCCTAAAGTACTGCAGCCATGGGCTAGGGACACTACTACCAGTGTTATCACTTGCGGGTATAGAAGAGCTACTCTACCTAAATTTCCAAGGGAAAGCAGAGCTCCCCCCCCCCCCCACAAAAAAAGAGAAATATCTACGGAAAATTCAGTTTTTCGTCAATATTGTGACATGTAGTTGCCCCATTCCGATTCACCGAAGGTCGCTAATAATACTTGAACCTTTTTAAATCCTAGATCATAACCCATTGCTCGAAGAATGCCTTCAATGCGAGTTTGTGTCTAAGTTAGTTTTGTGGGACATGGCGACGGGTATCACTTTGTGATATTTTCCCGGCAAGCCAGGGACCCCTTTCAAGTTCAAGAGGGGCATTTCCCTGAGTTGTTGGGAGCGCATCCTAAGTTATTGGGCGTACATCCTAGGGTTAGCAAACCCTCAGTACCTTTTCCACTTGACCAAAGCTGGTTATTTTGTAGAACGTTAAGAAAGGTTTTAAATTATTATTTAACATGGGTTGCAGCAAAAAGGACTGTAAATTAAGGGCTGCAAGCTCAAACGGCACTGCCTCGTGGCTAGATTCTGATCTACCAATGTTGTGTCTCTGTCTTTTGCTAGAAATCTAGGAAGTTCTCTCCGAGTCAAATCCCGGTTCGGCAGGGTGTATAAACGGCAAGTCTGTAGGCTCCAACCTGATCGACCAGCCCTTTTAGCAATTAGAAGTGCTACAACGTCCGCTCCCCACTCCAGATTCCCCTGCATTACCCAGATTCTGTCAAGTTCGATACACGGCATATCTAGGGCTGAAGTGTCAAATCGGTGACTTCCAGTTTACTTTTCAAAAAAGTTACGGCCATCGGTGACGGCCATGCCCATAGAGTGCAGTCTACAATTCTCAAGGAGGCGACTCTTGGAAAATTTGCAGTTCTTGTTTGTGCAATCGATATTTCTGCAGCTTTCGATAATGTTTTACAACTTTTGATAATTCTCGATAGGCTCTACTTTCTTTGTTGCGTCAGGGTGTTAATGCTTGTTTCTGTTTTAAGGTTCTGGAAACGTAACTCGATTGTTTGGGCGAAGTGGTCAGGGGAGATTTCGTGACCCATTTCTGTGAGCAAAGGGGTACCACAGGCTAGAGTCTTATCTCCTTTTGTTTTAAGAAAAAGTGATATTTACGAATGCCTCTCAGGTTTATTGCCAAATTTTGTTACTGGAGACCTATGTATTAATTACATAGCTTATGCATACGATGTTCTACTAATAAGTCGAACTAAAAGTAGGTTACATTTCTAAATGTCAGTATCTTAAATTCAACAGCCCAAAAGATTCCGGTATTTTTTTTCAAAATTAAAAACTCCCCAATTCCACTACCGTAAAATCGCTTGGCATGATCATAGCACAGTCTCTAAATAAAATTTGACATAACGCTCTTTCGTCTGTTCACTATTGCATTCGGGTCGGATACGAACAAATTATTTCAAATAGAGGAAGGTATAACAGAAAAGACCTCGGTAGTTTATATAATAGTTTTTGGTCTCCCTCAGTCTGCAACCTTTCCAGAGTTTTTTGTACTGTAAAAAGATTAAAATGTATCAGTCCTTATTATTTCAAATATTGTAAATTTCTCTTATACCTTACACGGCATTGTAGGGATTCCCGTAAAACTGTGCAAAGTTATCTTCAATTGCCCAGGACCTTCACGTTTCTGCCCTTGGCCATTTTCTGCATTACATCTAGGAAGCATTTTTTTTAATAAAACCGATTAGTCCCTTAATTATTTGTTTAATGTTTAGTTTTTTACTAAATTACTGAAAGCTCAGTGTATTTTTTATTTCCTTTGTCTTGTACTGCAGTATTCCCTCTTCTTAAATGCGTGAATGAAATTTCATCATCGTCATAAGACTCAAGTTCTTCTTGACTTCTTGTATGACAACCTGATGACAACATTCTTTACACCATAACTCACCTGACATGAATCTTTTCCTCCTTGTTCTTCGCCGGCACAAATATTAGTCGGCCGCATAGCTGTCAGACCCAGAGCGTTTGCACAGTCTTCGTCAGACCACACCGTCAATGATACTTCATTCAATAGAGGAGATAAGGCTGTCCCTCCCTCCTGCAAGAGCATAAGCCAGGAGCAGAAGGAAAGTGCATTAAAAAGGGAAAAGGTTACCACAAAGAAGAAAGCTGCTTGAGAAGAAATAATACCAGAGAAAGACTGCACCGGGAGGAAAGCTTAATCAATCACTCAATCAATATTTTATTTCCGCCAAAGATAGCGAGTAAAAAAGAAATTAATAGACACTGACAAATTTCGGCTAAAACACTATAACTCAAAAACTGCCAAAAGATAGCCTAACTACACTGCCGAAAATACTTAAAACTTATCTACAATTTAATAACAGTTTAGTATCTGACAAATTGAAAATAAAAAAAAAATAAAAAAATATCATTCACGAAAAAACCTGCAAAGGTTATGTGGGAGACCTGAAAAATTTGATACAACCCGTTGAAGTTTCTTATTCATTATAATAAGCGGATCTTTAAGATTCATTTGCATGTTAGAAAAATAACGAGAAAATCGACATAAAAACTTTCCAAATTAAAAAAAATCACGTTTTGTCTATTAGACTCATTAATTATGAGTCTAAAATAATATCTATTAAACTCATTAATTCCTGTCCCGCCTTTCCTTAGAATAAGGGTCTGGGGAAGGACTGACTTGTGTCCTGGGGGAATGTCTAATAATTTTTTTTTGTTCATCCGACGTGTTCTTTCCTTTCTTCCTTTTCTTGAGTTCAAAGGTCAATTTAGATGTCGAGCACGAGTTCGGCCAGTGACTGAACATTTAAAATCATGTATCTTCCTTCCAGACATAAGAAAAAGCTACTATAATGGGGAAAGTTGCAAAAAGAGAGAAATGCTACAAAAACAAATAACCCATGGATGGAAGAAGTTATGCACTTTGCTCCCTGGCCTTCTAGAAATTCAACGGAGTGTCTCATAAAATTAAATAAAAAAGCCGTCAAAGCCCGGTGCATGTTTTATAATAACGGATACGTTTGGCAACCGAACAGTGCAGGTGCGGTTCTTGCCCAACGTTGTCCCAACTTTCGACAGCCTGACGAGGACTCTTGCCAAGAAGGGCCGAAATTTACGCTGCCAAAGCATCGTAGCTGACGTATTCGTTTTATGCATTTTGAGTAAGTGTTTCCCAGTCAGCTTGGGCTAAAGGAATATTTTATCTTTCCTTGTGAATGCTTTCTAATCCTATCCCATAATCCGTAACGTTTCTACCAAGGCTTGATCGACAATATTCCCGAGGAAAGACTGAAACTCTTGCGGGGTCATATCACATATTTTATTCATTTGCAGATATGCCCCCTATGAAGCGCTTACGCTTCTCTACCATTTTCTGGTTCAAAAGGTCCTAATTATTGTCTCAATGCTTAGCCTATTTTAATCAAGCATTCGCATAGTCAGACTGAAAGAAACCAAGAAACGGGACACTTGTTTCAATATTTCAGTAAAAGAGCATAGAAACAAACTTCAAGCATTTCGTGAACCGGTCATCGCTGTTTCTTCTTCCTGGTTTCAGGTTTCTATCTAGGATAAAAGACATGATATACGTAAACACTTTACATCTGTATGGAGGTCCATAATGGGACATTTGGCAATAACTTCTGATTGACGAAAGTTAACATTTCATTGACACCAAATAACAGTTAATTGGTTTCGATTATTATTCTGTTGACGCAAAATATCACTTTGTTGTTATCAAGCTATATTTCGTTGACAAAAAGCAAAATTTCGTAAGAAAATATCTTTTCATTACCACCCAGATCGTTCTGCATTGTTTTCTTATTTTCACTGTGGTAACATTCGTATCGATACACTCGCGCACAATAGGGCATTATCGTACCAGAAATCCTCTTTATTCCATAAACCTTAGCCGATTATCCACGGTCGGTGAAGTTTTTTTGACGTCATGAAAGAAATAGGGAAATTCGATTAAATTTGTGTTGCAAAATATATATTTGTATCTATATCGCGATGCGTCGGACGCGTTTACACTTATAAAACATTTTAGGGGCACTCAGTTCCGTTAATAAATGGAAAATACACTTTTCATGACATAACGACCTGTAGATAATCAGCTAAGGTTCATTCAACACCAAACCAAACTACAAAGTGTAATTTATAATTTTAATTTTAATTTTAACCATAGCCGATAATGTACGGTCCATGACGTCACGATTGAATGACGTAGCGATTGCATGACGTGTCAAATCGAATGCTATGTTGCCCGAGCCTCACCTAGTTCCCAAGAATTCCGCTTGGGTCGAATCGGCGTTCCTCCTGAGATAGACAAAATTGACGGCATGCGACCAGGTACCTAAGCTAGGACAAAAGATCCAGGATACTCTTCCATTACAGAGAAATATTCCTAGTTCAGCACAAGAGCTGCTAAAAATTTTGTCTATCTGGATAGTCAGTTATTTTATCCCCGTGGGTATTTTTCGAACTATCTGACGCTCGGTCAACAGCTCATCAGACATATCTTATTGACAAGCCCCCTGATTGGTGAGTCATTACAGGACATTTATGGGTCCCTGGTATGATGAAGAATCGTAGCTGACGTATATCCGTTGTAAACATTGTTTGAATATATGTTTCAAAGTCAGCTTGGTGCTCAAAGAATTTTTAAGTAGTTTGACCAGCTAAATATTAGTCAACAAGTCAAGTTCTAACAATATTTGCGTTTTTGCAGGTACCAACCAAGGTCTAAAGTCATTTTTACAGTTACCATGGTATCTGATACCACGGTCAAAAGGCGTTTTCGCAGTTACTGTGGATTGTGGTCAGTCATTGTGGTGTCTGATGTTGAGTCTGAGATACCACAGTCCGAAAAGTCATCTCATTTTCATCGAATTTTGTCAAATTGGTGGCAAAGTAGTCTGGCACTCGGTGATCAAACTGGATATCAGTTTTTCTTTTGGGGTGACTTCGATAAGTACAACTTTGGCAGTAACCGTTTTAGCACAGTAACTGCGTACCAGATACCACTGTAACTGCAAAAACGACTAATTACAGATCCAGTTATCGTGGTATCAGTTATCATGGTATAAACAACTTTAACTACTTCTCTTACAAATTCTATCATTTACCTTGGATTAAATACCGAGACTCTAAGAAGTTCTAAAAACCGGATGTATCACCGTTCTGGCAGCAGCAGCAAATGTAATCTAGGCAATACTACCCATAATCACATAAAGTGAGTGCCGCAGGCGAGATTTTTTTTTCCCTTTTCCTGCCAAACTTAATTTCCATCCAGAGTCTAGCTTTTAATGTTTCGAAATCTCAATCCTAAAACTGGCTTAAAACCATGAGCGCCATTCCAAAAATAGAGATTATTAGGAAAAGCGCTGCAGGCGGAATTTCCGAAATATTTATGATTAGATCTTCTTTTGGGATCCAAAGTAAAAGAAAGGAGTATTGATGAAATCATAGATCATCCTTTTTGTCTGCCTCTTGTTTCGACCTCTTCCGAGTTTCGAGGTTCATGGTAACTCCCGAATCCTGGCAATTATAACGAATAAATTACCGTAAATTACCCAATCCCAGTTATTATACCGAATAAGTTCAGACCGATAGCATGTTCTGGATTCTGTATAACTACTGGATCACCGTTTCCCAACCAACGGGCCATAGAGCCCTTGGGATTCTGTTAATAAATAAATTTTGCATTTTGTCTATGTTAGCATTATGTTAGTTGTGTATATATAAGTTTATCAATAAAAATAACTTGAACTTGAACTTGAATACTGAATTGTTTGGTATCGAAAAACTACCGAACAATATTCATATTCGGTATACTTTCGTCGAAACTGGAACAAAAGTCGGGATTCGTGGTTAATTACGTAATCCTGAAAACTATACCGAATAAATTACGTAACCTTCGTTATACTGAAAAACTAAGTATTTCTGTCATGAGGTTTTATGTCACAGAATATTAACAATATGCCAGGGGTATCGTAAATAAGAAATAATGCACGCTTGTGATTTCTATGCCGATGAATCAAGTCGCTGGATACCAAAACAGCATCGCTCTAGAAAGATCTCGACAACTATGTAATCTGCTAGTTTCATAGCAAACGGGGTTGAAGCATAAAACTCTTACCAGAGACGATCTTTTCAGAAAGTATTCCAAAATTTATTACGCCTTGGTGAAAACCCAAGCAAAACCGAAGAAGCCCGAAACAGAATGTAGACCTGATGATCTGCCATTTCTTCCACAATAAAAAATAATACTCTGAAGATTCGCATGTCCTTTTATTTGGGCAAGAGTTATTGACAGACCTTGAAGCTTTGCGTTGCGTGGTTTTCAAAACTCGGCTAGGCCCAAAAAGCGCTCAGAGTCGCGGGTAGAAAAACAACGTAGCGAAAAGCGGGTATATCAGAATCTCATAAGGGATACTCTTTAAAGGTTGCAAGAGTTTGAAAATTAACACAAGCGACTCCCTATTATGCTTCATCAGATATTCTTCAAGGCTAGAGCCATAGCTCAATGACGGGATTTTCTAGTCAAGATTTACTGACGGAAAATTCACGCTCTGTCTTTCGAAAAACAACACTTTTTCAGCTAGGAGACAGTCAAACGGAAAGAAACTTTTCTTTTCAAAATACTGAATCCAAGCTGAATGTTTATTCTGTTCAAAGGGGCCATCCTTGCTTGTCTGATTTTTCCTAGTAAAATTTGTCATTTTCGAGTTCCAGTTCCAAGGTTTTGTAGGTCCTATTTGTGCAACGTAACGCACTTTGCACCTTGCAATCACTGTATAGTCTTCACTGTTACACTGATATTTAAACATATATAGTCAAAATCTTTTCTAGTCACTTCACCACAGCCCAACATTCAATTTTCAGTCTTTGCTGGGCTCAAAGCAATTTACTCGGAGGACTTTTATTTTGATTTGTTACTGTTTTCGCGCTACTGTTCCCTCTTGTATACTCTGCGCGACCCAGTTGCTGTTTCGTTTTTGCTAGCTACTCGAATTTGAGACGTCACTGGCCGTAGATAATCGGCACAGCTTAATCATCTTAATCATCTAGATGATTAAGCTGTGATAATTGGCGTCTGTTACGAATAGTATTTTAGAATTTAGAATATGAAAATTAGCTCTCTTATTAGTCCGAACAATTCGAGCTTTTGGGATCAGTATTAGTAAGAATAACCTTTCATGGTTTTCCAATATCCTGCTGTCGCGTTTCCAGACTCTTGTTATCTACACCTTAGCTCGCGGATCTTCGTGACTGCGGTTAGGTGAACTTTAAAGGTTAGTTCCTACGCAGTAAGAAAATAGGAATTTGATGTGAAGCTCGAAGCGAGGAGATAGAATTGAGAGTTGATTGTAGCGAGACGTATGTCTGTATTTGGACATTATCTTACGTGCTTGCTGAAAGTGGTTGTAGTAAGGAAATAATAATAAAGTCAAAAGAAAAGAGTCGACCTCCCGAAACGAAAGACTACTATCCCAAATACGCCATCGAAGGTTGAATATTGCCGCCGCTCGAACGCTACCATACAATGATCTCAAGTGGGACATAAACCGCCGGTCAGAGTATAAAGAATAATAACAACACAAGGGGCAAGTACCTATGTTTGGTTTACTGGTGACGCGTTGTCTTTCGTTTGGAGGGAAGTGTAGGCTAGATGTGCTAATAAACTGTTTTTTGCGTTTTTATTTATTAAGTTAGACGTTAGAGCAGCTACAATGGTTAACGCGCGAATTATGCCTGACGATGACAAAGACAAACGGGAAATGATGTTCTTAACATTGCTTGCAAGATCGCGTTTCAAAGCATGGGTTCAGAAAAATGTAGGCTCTCAGAAAATTACAGCACAGAGCTATATCGATCCATTCAACTAAGTGCTATCCCTAGCAGAGATCGTGTGTACATAAGTTAGTTTTAATGCTGTTAACTGTAGTGTGTCTTTCCTATTTCTTCTGGCCTCAACTCAACCAAATAAATGATACCTGACCTCTTTTCTCGCCCTGTGTATGAAGCTTAACCTGGGAATATGAGTAGGGTCCAAGGTATCCAGGGTTAGATACAGACTGATTAGGGTTTAAGTTAGCAGGGGTTGAATACAGACTTTATTGGCGTTGTGAGTTGGTTGCCCATAATTTCAGATTGACACCTTGCGCTTGGTTGGCACAGCCCACTTGGTGTGTCAAAAATATCTTTAGTGGGTCAGTGAGTATATGTAAAACAAACATTTAATGGGTTTTGCAGTTGAACAGGAAGTTGGGGATGCTATAGGAAATAAACTCGTGATTATGTCAAAACTGTATCATTTTAACTGGAACATATACTTGCAGGATAATAAATTCCTGGCCGTGTTAGACTTGGAGTCTTATCTCAAATTACCTTAAAGTCCAGTGACATCGGAAGAGTCGAGATAGTCATCTTCAGTCAAAAGTGTCACCTGAGTTGAGCACAATGCGCTTAAAGAGTAGGCTAATACAGTTTTATTTCCAGTGCTTTATTTTATGCTAAAAATTAAAGTATTTATGCTTATCATCCTATGTTGGTGTGAGCAGGCCTTTATCGTGGGCAACTGCAATCCAGTGGTGTGGCCGAATTAGATGGCATATTATGAGCCTCGACCTGATGATTGTTAGTAAAAAACACGAGAAGGTTTGCATTATCGGGCTGGACTGGTTTTGTCAACATTATTTAGTCCCAATTTTGGAGGGTCATTCGTATTGTCTCTGAGAAGTATTAAGCAGGTAAGGTCCAGTCTACAAACCCAAGAATTTTTTATGCCTTATGCCAAACACTGGATACCTGTTACCAGTTGGTACCCTAACCATGACCTATCTCTCTATGATTAAGATTGTTTGATTTATGAGCTTCAGTCAAACCATAAAGGTATTACTGGATTAGACTTTCCAGCGTTTGGCATAAGGCATGCTATTCCAAACGATAGATACATCCAGCGTCTGGCATAAAGTATTCAACAAAAATGTTTTGCGTTAATAAATTTAAATTCATATTCAACCCTGGGCTGGAATAACCTAAGATATCATAGAAGATATTCTTCGGAAATATCAGCATCAACTCTTTTGGTGTAACTAAATTGTATCGGAATTCCATAACAGTCGTGACGTCAATTCCATCTGATTTATTGTACCTCTGAAACCGAAAAATTGTAGATTATTCTTATCAGTGAGTATATTTAAAATATCTGTATAGAGGCGCCGGCCGCTTTAACATTTATAAAACGGCCTGTGACAATTAAATCCTATGTTGGGACCTCGACTCAGGGGCGTCCCGAACCTTTCTTCATTGGGGGGTGGGGGGGGGGGGGGCACCATGGTGAAAATTTACCGAATCGGTACCTGGTCTTTACTGAATTTATTGAAAACAAATGTAAAAGCACGGCAAGTTGCCTTCATGAAGCTACAACGTCAAAAAGTTGCAGGATATATACAAACAAGTCTAGAGAGAAATATTGGCGCTTTGTCACACTTTTCCGCTTATTTTTTTTTCCATGGATTGGCTAGCCTTCTGCTTTTGGAAGACCTTTCCAGTTTTACCAACAGGACTTGAAATAATCGCAAAAACGGCTACTTCAACGGGTTTAAGCAAATAATGAATTCTTAGTATACCGGAAAACTAAATAAAAAAAATCGGTATTACAACCGAATATCGTAATGGAATAAAACCTTTGTTAAAACCACCAAAAACAGCCGAATTCGGCAGCTCTAGTAACAGCTCTAGTAACAGAGACGGACTAAAAAAAATCCTGTCAATTGGCCATATTCCTGTTCAGCGCTTCCAAGCGGACTAGTTTCTGTTAATCCCCCCATGCCTCACCGTCATTACTTGGATCAGACATGGTAAAATAGATCCACAGGTTAGTAAGTGGAAAGCCTGTCATCTGTGTCCCAGGTAATGGAGGTTTTGCACATGTTTCAACAGCAGAAAGTGAAAGTGGCCCACTACCCTATGGATTCGACTTTTTACTATTTCTAGCCAACACTTGTGTAGACATAGTAAAAATGATCTATTTTGCCATGTCTGATCCAAGTAATGACGGTGAGGCATGGGGGGATTAACAGAAACTAGTCCGCTTGGAAGCGCTGAATAGGAATATGGCCAATTGCCGTATTTGGTAACGAATTAAAACCAAATGAATCTCACCGAATTTAATTATGAAATTGACTGACCGAATTACCGACTTCGGTAGAGAATGAGATCAAATAAACAGGTTAATCACCGAATTTACGCAGAGACGGACCGAATGCGGCGAAATCGATGCGGACTGAACAAAAGTTGGATGAGTTATCAAATTCGGTCAGGAATCAGAACCAAATGAATCTGATTAATGACCGATCTATGAAATGGACTGACCGAATGCGATAGAACAGATACGGACTTCAGAAAAGCCAGGTGCGTTATCGAATTCGCTCACACAAATTATTTAATGAAAAGACATTATGGCTTCGCCGCGATGCCCATTTTGACGGCGAAAATCTGACCGAATGTCCAAAACGTAGGGAGGGGGGGGGGGGGCGCTGTGCCCCCCCCGCCTATGGACGCCCCTCCCTCGACTACACGAATATATACGTCACGACTGTATGGAATTCCGACACAATCTAGTCGACAACCTTTTTCTTGATGTTGCTGACAACGACGGCCCCCAAAGAAAAGAATCGATACGCTAAAGATACGATAGTGCCCTATTATGCGCGAATGTATCGATACGAATTTCCAACACTGAACCGATCTGAAAACTTTGCATTTCATTGACCAAATTAGCGTTTCATTGACGTCGGAAACAAAATTTGATCCAGCGAAAATAAGAGAACATTACAAAACGATCTGGGCGGTAATGAAAAAATAATTTCGTAAAGAAATTTTATATCTTGTCAACAAAATGCAACTTGATAACACAATGGTTTTAGTTTGTGTCAACAGAATTATAATCGATGTCAATGAATTGTTATTTGGTGTCAATGAAATGTTAACTTTCGTCAATGAAAAGTAATTTCCAAAAGTCCCATTTTGGACCTCCACACATCGGTAGATCTCCGAAGGCTCATTCTACTTACTTGAGTCAGTCCCCAACCGAAAGTAGTAAGCTTTCTACTAGGGATCTCTGGACCGCATTTCTTCAGAGGTCTTATAGGTTGAACGCATGAGTTGTAAGAGAAAGGCTCAGAAACCTAGAATGTATTCAGATACACGTTTTTGAACAGACCATTCAAAACTTGACACTGTAATAGGAACCGATATAACGCAGGGAAAAAGAAAGAGCTGCTTAATAACTGAAAACTGTCTCACTGTTCACCGTCACCGATACAAGCACCACTGGACACCACAGAATCAGCGGGTGTCCTTAACTGAGGAGAACCGCATAGGATCTCTACCATAAGCTTTTCGTTTGACTGAACATGGCTATTGGGAAAATAATAATAATCAATAAAACCGTATGCTATTCATTAATTGATTCTTGGTGGCCGACCGAGTTAATGAGTGCAGCGCATTATTGGTGCAGTGTATTCTTACCTTGATAAGAGCGATGTCATTTAGAAAGGTTGTATCGTTGTAACACGGATGAGAAATTATCTTTTCGGGTATCCTTTTTTGTACGGAGTTTTCTTCTAGGTCAAGGGATGTAGTTCCTGCTACAATCAGGAGGTTGGTGCTAGATGTATCCCTAAAGGGTTGACCGGATTAGAATAACACAGAGAGACAAATAACGTCCATAGCTTCTATTTCGCCAATGACGCCGAAGCTTAACTTAAATCCCCTTATATACTTCCAGCGAGATAAGTTGAGGTGATCCTCCAGTAAAATCTGTCACTGGTTTGTTGCATGGTGGGTATATGCTATTACAGGTGTGCGGTACAGATGTTGTTGGTACATCGGCTCACTGGCATCCCAATATAATCTTCGTCCATCCTCTTTGAAGCTATCCAGGGTAGAAAGTTTGCATCTCGCACCTCTTACACCTGGTCAGTCGGAGCTCCTCGGAATGGCCTCTCGTCGGCTTAACTGGGAGGTCGCGACTAATCCAGGGAATGTTGGAATCTGACAACTTTTTGATTAATACTCTTGAAGACCTAAGATTTCCTAGGTGGCGATCAACCCTTTTCTTGTTTCAAGAATTTAGGTCTGAAACTACCTGCTCGTGTTTGGTAGGCGGTGAATACATGATAGTCGGGGCTGTGGAACACTACTACGAATAGTCAAATGTCAAATTCCCTTGGGCTCCAGTGTCCCATAAGTCATTCTGGCAGTCAGTGTCCAATATTTGATCGGAAGTTCTGTTCTGATATCCCCCTGATTTGGGCTGTAACTGTTCCTATGAGATTTTTAAATTTATAAGATAAGCTCTGGACTCTAGATCACACATGGGTGGCTCTTCAGAAACCATCTTAAACTGGAAATGGTACCTCATACTTGAATGATTAAATATTGGGTCGATTGTATAATATTCGGATTAAATTGCATTTCGTTGTCTTTTTCATAATATCTTGTTCTCCGTCCCCTATTTTACTTTATACTATTTTGGCAGGCCATAATCTATATCATTTCATATCACATCAGTCAGGGTCGGGACATAAGTAAGCTTCTTAGCAAAAATCTGACAACAGCCGAGACTCTTTTTCATTTGTACAATTCGCGGATGAATCTACCTTTTCTGATAGCATCATCACTTTTTCTCTAGAGCTAACACTTGATAGTATAAGAGGCCACACGCAAAGCTGTAACCCGTGTAAACCAGGAATAAAAAAAAAGTGCTTAGCTTGCTGACATAAGAGTTACCAATTACACCCTTCTTTATTCTTGACTGAATGCAAGTATTTTCTCAGCAAAAAATGGTCTGTCTTCAGGTTTCACCCGGTGAACCGAGAAAATCCAAGCTTTGAATGGAAAAGGAAGACAACACAAACATACGGACTGATGCAATGCGCTGCCGTGAGAATGAAATTCCTGGTGATGATGGTGCCTCCGCAGAAATGGCTGTTTGTGCCACCAATGCCATTGTTTATCTGAAGTGATACCTAAACACAGGAAAACAAAAATTAGTCAAATATTTCCCGCAAAGCCTTTTTTCTTTAACACTAAAGAAAGGCCCAGACTACACCGTCAGCGCATGGATATATTAAGGTAAAGGACAAACGTCCACCGGGCAGTTACTAAAGGTTAAAGCAGGTATATAAAAATGCTATTTCTGCAGGAGAAACAATGATTACCATCACTACAGCCTTTCTGAATGTTCAAACACATGAAAACTACCAACAAACAACAAGAAAATCCAAAGAGACATACCAAGTTTCAGTTATTTCAAAAAATTCCGATCCGGCGACCGCCAGAAGACCGAAAAGTAAATGGCTTTCAACACGCGACATAATCCGTACGCAAAACATCTACGCAGTGAAATGAGACAGTATAAAGGTTGTTGAAAACAGTATAGAGAGTGTTTTCGTTTGTTATTTCGTTTGTTGCTGGCATTTTCGTTAACACAGACCCACACAAGCTCAGCTCAGGTAAGGTATGCCAAAAAAGGAATAGTGATTTGGAGGTAAAAGATAACCTATGTGAGGGGAAATGTCTAGAAAATTGTTTTTTATGTCTCCTTTCTCCAATTTTACGGAAAACAAGGCTCTATTTTGGCCGACTAAAACAGCATACTCGAATTCCAGCCATTTGCTATGACTATGGACTAAAGACCAGGACTAAACTTGCAGTTTAGCCCAAATTTTTTTCGGCGTGAAGGGCTTGCAAAAGTATACCAACAGTCTACCTCTGCCCATTTTTGTTCGAAATCAGCTGGAATGTAACCAACAGGAATACTTGTAGAGTTATTCGTCGGCAGAACTTTGCCCCAAGTAACTTGTGTCGGACGGCGAAGCCCCCGCAAATGCATGGATATAAGTTTTTTCGGCAAGTCAAACTGACATGAACTCAGTGTCAGTGTCAACTCAGTTTTAGTTAGTCTGCTCTGCCAAAAAATTTCGCACTATGCATAAAACTGCAGCTTCAACTCTCTAAGGCACTATTGAACGGAAATTCACGTGCACTTGACCGCATTGCAGGCGAAAAATATGAGCGCAGGCACGGCAAAATTTGCACCGCGCCATTTCGTGTCGCGCTCTTTATTCGGGTTGTGTTCTAGAAGCGGACAAAATCGCGTTCTGTTTCGTACCAAGCTTGATGCATGATTTGTCATAGCTAACTGAATCGAGGGAAAAAAAGGCTAAGGAAAAAGCTGTACATGTCATAAAGAAACTAGTCCAGTATACCAGGGTTTTTATTTTAGAAAAATCCACAAAATGCAGTAAAATGATACGATGGTGCTGATCGCCGATGATGGCATAGGTTCTGTCCCTCGACCTGTAAGAAAACGTTATATCAATCACTAACATTAGCCAAATAACCTATTACATTTGTGACCGATTCATAAAGCTTGGGTCTTCCTCGGCGAAGGATCAAGGATGGATAGTGTACTGAGAACCAGAGCAGAGCAAAATAACACTCGGGAGTAGCGTCAAAACCTATATTTTCCTTGCTTCGCAAACGGGCCATACTCATAGCGCCGCCCACCAAATTTGCTGCTTTCAAAGCGAGACAAACTTGCGGATTTAAAAATTTCTAGTAAAGCTAAGAGGAGGAATTTCGCGAGATCACTTTCCGTCGAGCGAAGCGCATCGCGAAAACTGTGGGAAAGCGATTCCTGGAATAACTTTCCACTTTCCCCCTGGACAGATCGTGAAAACGCATTGAAAGCTGATATCGCCGAGAAAATGTTGAATTACAAACTTTTCGAATAAATAAATCACCTAACGGTTCTTTGATTCTCATATTTTCCATCGAAGTCACCATAATTACGATTGTCATTTTTATTTATTTATTAGTGATACTTGCAATGTTTTTTCTCCACACTTTTGAAATTCCCGCCGAAACATTCAATTTTCAGCGGAGCTTTCCACTAATCTCGTGGAATGAGTTTCCGGGAAAGCTGCTTCGGTTTCTGAAGCGTGAAAACTGGGTTGGAAAGTTCGGCCAATTTACAATGTAGCGCGAAAACTATTGGAAAGTCATTCGGACTTGGCTTTCCAGCTCGCGAAAACCCTCCTAAGATGCGGTCTGCACACATCGAGGAAACAGGGGATAGTGCATCTTTTTTCTGCAGAATTCAGAGTATGAAGTTATTCGAGCCAGCGCTTGTGCACGACAGGTTGAGTTTCAGTAGGGACGTTCGCTATCGCCAGTGGTGCTACTGTCGCTGCTATTCGAGTGTGTGTCCCTTTTTCAAGTCTTGGCGCTACTCCCTAGTGTTATTTTGCTCTGAACCAGAGCTAAGTAAGGGGACCTGACAAAATTGACGCACACATGAATATCAACGATACTAGCACCACTAGCGATAGAGAACGCCCCTACTGAAGCACATTCAGTCGTTCATCAACCTCGCTGATGACTTCATTTTCTCGCCTATCCTCTAGGTTCTGTTCTAGGCCCTTTATTGTTAAGTCTGTACATCAGTGACCTTGTGGACGGAATATATTCTACTATTCTGCTGTATGCTGATGACACGAAAGTATACGGAGTGATCGAATCCCCTGAAGACTCACTGCAACTACAGGCTGATGTAGATGACATAAACCAATGGCTGATCGAAATCAACGCAACGAAAAGCCACCTGATGACCTTAGGACGAACTAAAGGCCGTCATTTATAAAATTGGAGACACCTCTCTAAGCAGCTGCGATGAGGAGAGGAATTTGGTTGTCATAGTTGACTCCCGAGTAAGCTTCCACAGCCACTATGAACAGACCATTTCCAAGGCTAACAAAGCTGCTGGTTTACTTCAAAGATCTTTTCAGTTTCAGGACGAGCATATGCTTACTACACTCTACGCTGTAACGGTGTGGGCCTTACGCTGGTAAGGCCCACTCTCAAATATGTACACTGCTCAGTTAGACCCTTTTTACAATAGACATTGATACCCTCGAGACTGTTCAGGGGCGGTTCACAAGATTCCCACCTAAACTGGGGCATCTCCCATACCAGCAAATGCTTGAAAGACTTAAAATCCATTCGCTGGCATACCGTTTCCAAAGGGGGGGGGGACCTCACTGAGACATACAAGCTATGCCACTGTATGTACGAAAACGTCAAAGCTGACGACGTCATCAACTTCAACTTTAACAAATAATGCGGCCATAGCCTTAAACTCACCACAGAGAGTTTCTGCATAGATATTGGTCGGTGGAGCTTCAAAACCGTGTGCCGCCCCAATGGAGTCAACTGCCCGAACAAATAGCAAACTCTTAATCAATGAGCTGATTCAAGAAAGAAATTGAAGAAATGTTTCTTTCCCAAATGTATGACCCTAAATGTTTTCAGAAAACGTTTTAGAGGCTTTGTGGCCTTGTTGTTTTGCAATATATTATTATTATTTTCTGAACATAGCAAAAAAACTGATACAGCCTCCATTGTTACCTTGGTGTTTCCAGACTCCACCTTTGCTTTACTGGAGATTCCTAAACCTGCAAGTTTGTCTCACTTCAAATGCCGCAAGCGCAGTGGGCGGCGCTACGAGTATTGCCCGTTTTCAAAGCATGGAAAGCATCGGTCTTGGCGCTACTCCCTAGTGTTATTTTGCTCTATTGACAACGGACTTAATGCCCTCGGGTTCTATCCCCCCCTCCCAATTTAATACTCCCATTGTATCGAGATCAATACTGACAGCTCTTATCTATTCAGCCCATGATATTGTGTTCGATGAATGAACACAACATTTTTTTTCTTGCTCTATTTTTAGAGTTAATCCACCCCCCCCCCCCCTCGAGTTTTGGCTAGCGACGCCCCTGACCACTGTAATTGACCATTAACCAGATCCACTAGTTAATTATTTCTGGCAATAACAGCATAAGAAAATCATGTTCATTCTTAAACATCCAAGATTCCAACCGGACTATTCCAGCTAAGGCTAAAACAAATGGTATTTGCTAATTCACTGTGTCGATTCAGAGATAAGTAGTATAAGTATCCCTAAGGTAGGGTCAAAGGTATCTCATCACATACTTTGTGGGATTCCACAAAGAGCAACACTTCAGGAGTGCAAAAATTATGTTTGACAGTGCAAAATGGATACCTCAGCTTAATTTTATTCAAGCTATATTTCGCTCTTCTTGGCAAGGGTCCTCTGCAGGCTCAAAGCCGCCCAAGTTGGAAAAAAAGTTCACAAAAAGCTCAAATAAAATTCAGCTGACGTAGCCATTTTGCACTGTCGAATATGATTCGCAGTCTGCTTGGGCTGAAGAAATACTTTTCAAATTATGAGTTACACATGTGATTTTTTTTTAGACAATCATACCAGAATAATAAGATTGGCTCATAAAAACATCTGAGAACTTATGAAATTTCAAAAAAGTTATGTAGATTTAAATAAGAAATCATTGAAAAAATGGGTGTGTTCACTTACAAATCAGTGCAATTTTCCTGGAGATACATCTGTACACAGCTCCAGTTCCTCTGTAAGTGTCAACTGAACTCAACATGATGAATGCAGCGGTTGGATGGTGATGGGATGACGGCTTTCAGATTTTTGTATCTCGACCACACGCACTTGCACCGCCTCCGCAGGTACTTGAACGCACAGACAATGAAAGTCAGTGAAGTTTTCTCCTTGTGCAAAGCTTTCAGGTTAAATGCTGCAATATAAACGTTTCATTAGCCATAACCAAAAAATGTTTCCAATGCCCATTTTCATTCCTTCAACCACTTGCTGCATTTGTGCAATGTCAGGGGCATTACCAGCCATTTTTTTTTTTTATCGGGGAGGGGGGATTTAATTTACACAGAATGGGTTTTGCTGAAAAATTAGGTAAAGATGACTCTTTTGACGAAAAATCGACTGAACTTCAGAAAACTGTCTGTTTTTTAAGTAAAAACATGTGGTTTACATGAAAAATTGATTGATATTAAGAAAAACGGCTGTTTTCATGAAAAAATCACTGTTTTGACGAAAAACTGTGGTGGTTAGCTCATTTATTGTCACTGACTTGCCAAAAACATCTGGAGGGGGTGCATGCCCCCTCCACCCCTCACACATAACAGCCCTGGCTTGATTACAAATTTATAGTACAAGTCTTACCAACCAGTAGCATAACTACAACAAAGATTCTTTGAACCTGCTATCAACATGTGCCACAGATATAGGCCGATTTTCTTTTTCTCCAAGTGTCTTCTCAGACTTCAGTTTCTGCTTTTTTTGTAGTGCATGGGCCTAACCAGTGTTGACGGTATTGGCAAAGCGGCTATTTAGAATGGCCAATCGGATTAGACAATGCCCCCAAGCAGCCTATGCTAAGATGCACTCTGCCATCCAAAACGTAATCATACCAACAAATCAAATTAGTGCATCAACTTGACCCTCACCAAAATAAAGTAGTGGCCATCCAAGAATAGCCTAAAGCATATGATTTTTTGTCTGTTATTAATGAGAGAAATAAAGACAAAGTGCAATGTAAAGGCATTGGTTTAAATACTTTCCAGGTAGTTTTTAAGTTAGGTTGCCCATGACACGCCCAAAGTAATAAGCTGTGTTGCCATCATCCAGTTAACCGACCTATAAGATTTCCCACTATCAGTTGTTTTCTTCCTTCAAGTTAATCGAAGTAAGTTTTTATAAGCTATTTTTGGGCTCCATTTGCCGGTCGGTTAACCGTGCTGTGGACTGAGGCAGGAGCTCCATCCAACCGACCTACGCTCTTGGCACTGCGCAAATTATAAATTCTCATTGATTTAAAACCAGGTAGTTTTTAAGTTAGGTTGCCCACAACACTCCCAAAGTAATAAGCTGTGTTTTCTGACGTCATCCAGTCAACCGACCTACAAGATTTCCCACTATAAGTCGTTTTCTTCCTTCAAATCAACCAACCTAAGTTTTTATAAGCTGTTTTTGGCTCTGTTTCCCGGTCGGTTAACTGTCCTGTGGACTGAGGCAGGAGCCCCATCCAACCGATCTACGCTCCTGGCACTGCACAAATCAAAAATGCCTGAAGAGGACCCTTGCCAAGAAGGGCAGAAATATAGCTCAAATAAAATGTAGCTGACTTATCCATTTTGTACTGTCAAATATTAAAAATTCTCACTGAAGAGATAGGCGCCAGCGAGGGGAAGACGCTATTTTTTCTTATAAGCTGTTTTTAGAGCTCAGAAAAACCGACCGGGGAGACAAAAACCGGTCAATAGTAGCAAATAGGTAGGTTAACTGACCTATGGAGAAAAGGCAAAAAATGCAGCTAATGTTTCAAACAGGCTGACCGACTTTTGGCACACTGCAATATCAATAATCGTCATGGATTTTGGAATTACACTTAGCACAGTGACTTAGAGTCAGAAACCTCACCATTTAGCTTATCTGTGAGCGTGTTCCACCCTTCTAACAATAGTTACTAATAGTTACTATTTCCGTTCCATCCTCAGGAAAAGTTACTATGCTGACCGTTCCAACCTTGTCGGAATAGTAACTAATAGTTACTATTTGCTTACCATGCTCGGGACCGTAGTAAGCGTAGTAACTATGCATCTCTGTAACATGATTGGTCGTATTTGCCCCTGGCGTGAGATCCTACTGGAAAATAGAAAAATCGTTCCAGCCTTGACGGCGAAAAGCTAGAATTTGTGACGTCAGGCGTAGTAACTACGGTAAGTAGGATGGAACACGCTCTGTCTGTTCTCAGGAGAGCCTAGATATTCCCACCCTAAGAAAACTCATGGTTAAAAGACACAACACAATCAAAATTCAAATACAATTACCTTGGCATCCCTATTATGGAGGCTCTGCTTGAAGAAGGTGTCTGGGACAGAAATGGACACTTTGTCCATGTAGCCTAAGATGTGTTCTTGTTGGCTGTTCTGAAGCCTCACATGCTGAGTAGCTTTAGTTTGTCCAGTCCTCAGCAAAGCAACTTCTTAGGAAGTGTTAAGACACTTCCTATTCTAACAGCCATAACACCTGTCAGGAGTAAGTGAAGTAAAGTTTTCAGCATCAAGCGTACTGTAAAAGTATGACACGTAATCAAAATTAGAAAATTCCGTAAAAAGCTAAGCTAAGTAATCCAATTATTTCTAAAATAAAAAAAGCAAGAGAAGAAACAACTACTATAATCATGAGAAAAATTAACTATAACACAACATAATTGAATCTCTTCTAATTATCGAAACAATCATGGAAGGGATAGAGCGTAGGTTTCGATGCGGATTTTTTCTCGAGCCCCAGCAGCAACAAGACAAAAATAGGCAAAAATACTTGATTTCTGCCCTCGCGATTCGGTTGGAAAGGTAAACGGAAAGTTTATATAGCATCTTTAACTTCCGACACCGAGGTTGACACCTAAAAATACACCGTGAAGGCCACTGAAAATTAATTGTCCGAGCCGAAGACGAGGTTGATATTATTAAGTGGTAATCGAGTTTTTATTTCGATGTTATCCGAGATGAAGGCAGCTTAACTATAACTTTTCGAACAAAATATTTGTGTTTGGTAGTTACTTATTCTTCTTTGGTAGTACTTTTCTGCTACTTGTGTAGGGAATTTTATTTTAGGTTAGTGGTAACCCATGCCTACTCTAAACCTATGAAAATGACTAGTTGTGGTGAGCCGGGCACCTCTGTTTCTATGTCTCCATCCAAGAGACATCTGTTACACGAAGCAAATGCCATCGAGTGGTAGAGTACAGAAACGTAATTAAAGTCATATCTTATCGTGCAAAAGGGATACATCAGCTGAATCCTGTTGGAGCTATATTTCGGCCCTTCTTGGCAAGGGTCAAAACTTCAGGCATCAAAACTTCTCAATTTGGAACAAGACCAAAAGTTTGGATGAGATCCCAAAAATTTAATATCTCATCCCGACAATTTGATCCCGTCTTCTCCAGACTCCTTAAGCATTTTTACTACATAATTTAGAAACAGATTAAGGCCAAATAGCTAATCATCTGAGATAACCAAGTTCAGATATGGATTCAGCATGTGTGTTTACCCCTATAAGTAATATTTGTTTTGACGAAACTGATCGAAACTTTCGGGAACTACTTATCCGACAAAATAAAAAAAACTCAAGAACGAAGTCAGCGTGTCTCCTTACACCTATATCGAACATCTAATCAACTTCAAATGAAGCTGAAACTCATCACTACTTTTAAACCGGATTCCGGGCAAACTATGTGTCTGGGTAAAAAAAGGATTGTCATGTATGAATTCAGCATCTCTTCTTACCCCTAAATCTGAATCTAATCAACTACAAATAGGACTTTTGCTTTTAACATATTTTCCGGATTTGGCCGGATTCCAGACGCAGTACTTGTCCGGTGAGAAATGGGTTTTAAAATTCGTGTTAGCGTGTCTTTGTACCACTAAATCGAACATCTAATCAGCTTCAAATAAATCTTGTGCTTTTAACAAATTTTCCGGTTTTGCCGGATTCCGGGCGAACTACTTGTCCGGCGAGAAAATGAATTTCATAATCGTGTTCACCATGTCTTTTAACAAACTTCCCGGTTTCGGCCGGATTCTGTGCGAACTACTTGTCCAGCGAACAAATGGTTTTGACTATCATGTTCAGCATGTTCTCTTACCCATAATCGATCTCATTAGCTGCTTATAAATCTTTTGATTGACTCTTAATTTAAACCCCCACCCCTAAATATCCTCACACCAAGTTTCATCAAAATATCTCATTCCGTTCGAGAGTCACCGTGCTTACAGACGGACGGACTGACAACTTTTGCAATGTCATAGGTATCCCTCCACTTACTTTTGGGATCCCAAAAACGAACTTGTGAAAAACAACAAAAAACAATATGATTCCCAAATATGATTATCAGTCAGCTTGGGCTGAAGGAATATTTGTGGTTAAAATCAGTTGAAATCAGTGTTGCCACTTGTCGCAAAATTACGCAGTTCTTCAACAAGTGCATTTAAACGTGGAGTGTGAAAGTCTTGAAATAGCTTAATTTCAAATCATCCTACTTTAAAAGCTGTTAATGTAAACAAAGCCTAATTCAAAGAGATCTTGAAGACCTTGCTAGAACAGTTTCAATTTCAATACTGAATGTTATGCCAGCGAGTTCGACCCTTTAAACTTATTTTCCATTAACAAGGTTAAGTGCAATCTCCCCTATTTTACAACATCTCCCCTCGTCACACTTCATCAGAAGTTGTTTTTAAATAACCTGTTAAATAACAGGTTATTTAAACAGCTTTGCCGCAATGACACCCGTGACATCTTCAGATTTCGAACTGGTGCAATCCTTGTGAAACTAAACTACAACGAGGTTCCTGACAAAATTCTTCGTAATGCGCCCGAGTTTAGGAAAGATGGAGCCGGCGTAGCCCCGGACTATACTATGGCTCAGTGCGAGGCTCGAGCCCAGTTGAAGCCTTAGCAAAGCCATCTCCGAAGGAAAGGAGGTGCGGCTGCGTGGAGTTAAATTGTTTGTGGAGCGCAAACTATTCATTTACAACTCCAAAACTATGCACGCGGAAGAAGCCACAAGAGAAGAAACAGCTCCACCGAAATCACTCCCCACACCCACCCATCTCTCTATTCAGGCCAACCACTCAATTTATGGTGTGGCAAAACAGTGCACCTCCCGACCCAAGTAGGGTCAGGAGCAAGCACGAAAAAACGCCGCAAGCAATCGCGACATGATCAGCAGCGATATCGAGAGCAACGACTACGATACGGTGACTGAAGCAGCCCCAGTGTCAAACCGCCTGTCTTCCGGGCTGCCCAACATCGCCCCAGCCCCTTATCTTCCTTCGAAAGAAAAGCGTAAGCATGGCACGATATTACCCCAGGCGAGCAGCACAGGCCCAACACCCGCACCACAAGAAAGCCGAGCCAGATTTATGGTGGGAACACTCATCGAGTGTCCCAGCCACGACCGAGGAGCACATCAAAACAGATTTCAGGGGAGAAACTACCGGCCTCCGCAAAGGTCTAGTTATTACCGAACAAGCTTCGACGTGGAAGACGAAGACGAACCCGAAAGTCCATTCCGAAACAGAAACTACATAGAAGAATACTAGCATGCCGAAGGCCATATCCAAACTTTTAGTTTTGCAACTTGAACATTCAAGGGATTAAAAACGAAGTGGGTACTACTGAAGAAGAGCTTGTTAGTGGTGATATCATTTATAGATATCATTATAGAGCAAATTCATTTTCTTCTTCTTCTTCTTGACTTACATTTTGGTATTCTGGAAGTGTCAGAGAAGAAAAAAAGGTAACAACTTTCGGACAAATAAAGAAAAGAAAATACAGCATTAATGCAGCATTTGCAGCACCAAAAAGCTTTCGGACACGTTCTGAGTCTCTCCAATGTAAATTTCCAAGGAATAATACAATACTATTGGGAAGTTTTTTATCGCTTACACGAGCAATGTTGCCGAACAAAGCGATGTCAAAACTCCAGGTACGATAGATGTTGTTCAAGACGCGTATAGATAGGTAGATAGATAGTTTATTGCTATAAGCAGCCCGAGGGCCATGGCAAAAATTTAACACTCTTTTCCTTTTAATTTGTTTTACTTATTCCAAAAACCTACTTCTGTGTTCCATCGCTAGCCTCAAAAATTATACCAGCAAAATCTTAATCATCCTCATCCTTAAAAATTCGTTTTACCCACTCTTCGTCAAATACACGCACACCATACTCTTCTTTTCTCCATTCGCTCAGCTCCATACAGTCGCAAAGCATGTGAATCACACTCTCATCCACGCACCCACACATCGGACAAAAGTAGGGACCGAACTTCTGCTTACACTGACCAATATAACGTCTTCAACCCCCAATTGGCAGACAATCTGCCAACAATTCAATAATTATTTTTAACTCATCCCGTCTAAGACCCGCTTTAAACATTATATTCTCACCCCATGTCTCTCTTACCGCAGCATAAAACCCCAAAGATTCCGACTGGTCCTTCTGGGCATGCCAAACCTGTACTTCCTGGCTCTTAAGTATTTCTTTCACAACCTTAGTCACTCCTTCCTCCTTTCCTAATCCATCATTCCATAATTCTCCAACTCCGCAATCATCCAGTATCTTTTTTACTAGATACGGCCATGAAGTAGGCGATTCTTCTTTCAACGCTTCTAAATATGCAGATTTAATAATCTAACACGTGGCATCCTAACAATCCTTTCCCAAGGAGTAGTAGTGATCGAGAAAGAAAGGTTAATGTTTGGGGCCGAAATCTCTTGGCACTGTGCGCTAACCACGGGTTGATTCTTACTAATGGTAGGTTTGGAAAGGATTCGCAGAAAGGAGAGTTTACGTGTATGTCTGGGACTCGACCTAGTGTTATTGATTATGTGGTGGTAGGTCTTAACCTTCTGTTGGATTCAGTAGAGCTCGGAGTAGAGGTCCTGGAGATGGTGGGTTCAGACCCGGCCCAATTAGGCTAGTAATACAAATAGAAAGTAGGGGTAGTGGCTTTAGCCCAAGTGTACAAGAAGAATATGTTTCAGATTCGCATCGCAGTCGGTGGATGTTTTACAACAGCCGGTAAGACGAAATAGGACGCATGAAGAAAAAAAATCTCTTAAAAAAGTATTTTCGGATGTAAAGGTGTTAGATAGATTAAACAGATAAAAAAAAACTCGGAAATGACCCCCGAGCAGATTTTGAAGAGTTTTAATAGTGTGATCCGGGATAATTCAAAATTGTTGCCAAAACACAAAGTATATACATAAAATACTTTCTACGATGATGAATGCAAAATGAAGAAAAAGGAGCTAGTGGATGCGCTAAGATGGTTAAATACTTGCGCAGGGTATCAGAGAGAGGAGTTCCTATCAATTTATAAACTGAAAAGAAAAGAGTACAAGAATTTACTGAGAGTAAAGGAACGAAGTTTGATGGGAAAGAAAAAAGAAAACTGTTAGATTTTTTCAGAGAATGTAAAGGAAAGGAAAGTTAAAAACAAAAAAGACAAGTGAGACGTATCAGAAGCAAATATCAAATATAGATACATGGCCAGAATATTTTGAAAAGTTGGAGGTAGATTGTGATAGTTAGCTAGAAAATGATTATGATTTAGTAAGTAGTGTATCAGGTGAGGAAATTAAGGAAGCTATATGCAAGGAGGATCAGCGCCAGGAAGTGATGGGACCCCAACTTCAGTTTATAAGACATTTACGTCCATGCTGCTACCGGTATTGGTTTGTCTATTTAACAAGAAAATTTGTACACATACTTGGCCTGAGTTTTGCCATAGTTTTGCCATTTTTCAAAAAAGGTGACCCAAAACAACATGATAACTATCGACCTATATCACTAACTGCATCAATCAGTAAAATATTTGCAAAGGTTTTGGATACTAGGCTGGAAAGATGGTTGTATAATAATAGAATAATTAGGGAAGAACAGGGGGGATTTCGAAGGGGTTACAGTACAAGTGGCAGAGTTCTAGTTTTGAAGGCTTCGATTGAAAAATATGGGAAGGGAAAAGACAGGCTGTTTCTAGACTTAAAAAAAGCATTCCATAGTGTAGATAGATTACTTTTGGGAAAAGTATTGATAGAAATAGGACTGCCGATGGTGTCCAATAAATTAATTGTAAGTATGTATAGTAAGTAAGTGTGTATAGTAAGTAAGTATATATGTACAAAGGGGGTGGTAAAAATAGTAGTGGGAGGATTCTCGAGAGTATTTAGAAGCAACAAAGGTTTGAGACAGGGTTTTACGCTTTCTCCGAGGTTATTCGGGATTTTTATTTATGATATGCTTGAGTTTTTGGGAGCCCAAAACGTAAGTGGAGGGATACCTATGACATCACAAAAATGTCCGTCTGACCGTCTGTCTGTAAGCACGATAACTCTCGAAGGGAATGAGATATTTTGATGAAACTTCATGTGAGGGTTCATTGGGTCAAGGGTAAGGTCAAGTTCGTAGACGGGCTATGTAGCCCTTCATTTAGGGGTGGGGGAGGGGTTCAAATTAAGGTACAAACAAGACATTTTTAAACAGCTAATGTGATAGTCGATTATGGGATAAGAAGACATTCTGAGCACGGTGGTGTAAACCATTTTTTTGCCGAACAAATAGTTCGTCCGGAATCCGGAGAAAACCGGAAAGTTGGTTAAAAGTAAAAGTTTCATTTGAAGTTGATTAAATGTTCAGTTAGGGGTAAAAGGACATGCTGAACACGATGGTGAAAACGATTTGTCGCCGAACAGCTAGTTCGCCCGGAATCCAGTCAAAACCGGAAATATTGTTAAAAGCAAAGGTTTGATCAGATGACAAATTAAGGGGTAAGAAGAGAGGCTGAGATCTGTATACGACAATCGCTTTTTACCCGGACATATAATTAGTCCGGAATCCGGTTGTAACCGGATTTTTTTTTTTTAGTCAAAGTTTTATTTAAAGTTGATCAGACGTTCTTTATAGGGACAAGGAGATACGCTGGATTCGTATCTGAATTTTCTTTTTTTGCTGGACCAGTAGTTCACTCGGAAATCGGGCGAAACCGGAAACTTGGCAGAAGTAAAACAGGAAGTCTTGGTCAGTAACGTCAAAATAAATATGGCTTATAGAGGTATATCTGAACTTGTTTTTCTCTGATGATTAGCCTGGCGAAGACTGGACCTGGCGAAGACAAGACCCAATTATCTGAGTCAAATATTAGATTTTTGGGATCCCATCGATACCTTTGGTCTTGTTAGAGAAGAGATGGCCCCGTCGTTATCTTTAGGTGGGATACCATTATTAGTACTGCTTTTCGCTGATGACACTGCGCTTGTTGGGAAATCGGAATTTGACCTTCAAGTTCTGTTAAATCTGGTGGACGAGTATTAATTTGAATCTAAAGAAATTAAGTTTAAACGTTAACAAACAGAAGTTGTAGTTTTTAATACAGGAAGAAATAGTGGGAAGATGAATCCACCAAAGTTTTACTTCAAAGGACTAGAATTAAAGACTAGTTCTCAGTTCAAATATTTTGGATTTGTTGTAATGGAAAATGGAAGTTGGAAGGCTCACCTTAAAGAACTGGTAATCAGGGGAAAGCTGCATCAGCAGATATATTCAGAAATTCTGAAATTCATACAAAATTTGAAAATCCACAAGCATATTTTTATGTCTAAGGTATTAACAATTATCCATTACGGGGCAGAACTATGGGGATATGAATCAGCAACGCAGCTCGAGTCTGCACTGCGAGTCTGCTGCAGTATTAGAAAAGATTATTTGGGGTACATCCTTCAACCCACACACAGGCGACGAACGGCGACCTAGGTATTTTTTCTTTGAGACGGCATAGGGTAGCTCAAACTATTAGATTCTGAGTTGATTGCCAGGAACTCCATTGATAGGAACTCCTCTCTCTGATACCCTGCGCAAGTATTTAACCATCTTAGCGCATCCACTAGCTCCTTTTTCTTCATTTTGCAATCATCATCGTAGAAATTATTTTATGTATATACTTTGTGTTTTGGCAACAATTTTGTATTATCCCGGATCAAGGAGGCTTATTTGGAAACGTTAAGTGCAGGGAAAATAAAGTCATGGCATTCCAAGTCAAATCCATACTTGATGAAGTTGGACTTTCGTATATTTGGAATGCTGGATCAATCTCCAGGTTTCATATATGAAGTACTGAGAGCTATTGAAGACTAGAAAACACAGAAATGGTTTGGAATTATTTCTTCATCGGATACCCTTAGAAGTTATAGTATGGTGAAAACAGTTTATGAACCAGAATATTATTTTAAGCTTAATCTACCAGTGACTTATCTGAGATACTGGATCCAACTGAGGGCGAATTCACCACCACTGCAGGGTAGAAAGTGTTTGATAGAAATAAGGAGTATCCGGATGGGAAATATACGTGTACCCTTTGAGGTGGTGAAGATGAGGATATTGGTCATTTTCTAAGCCGGTGTCAAGAGCTTTCGGATATCCGTAGGTAGATTTTCGGTAGGGATATCCCGACACTTCCTGGTATCCTGAAGTGTACATCCGCCCAGTCGATTAGTAAGATTTGTAGGTTTGTATCTAGAGCGTTGAAATGTAGAAAGCTTTCCGTAGATTAGTTGTATATTGATTTACGTTTCTGTGTATTAATAACCTGTACCTGTATATGGCCCTCGGACTTTTTCAAATACAATTATTATTAATACTATTATCACTGACCATATGACAAAACCGTCCAGTTTCCAACTTTTCAGGATTTAAGCAAGTCGACTGGTCTTATTTGTTGCTGCTATACACCGAAATCCATTTCTATATATATCTCCGTAATTATACTAGGGTTGAATTTGAGACCTGTCATAAACGAACATAAATCATGAGAAATCTGGGCCCAGCTGCCTATGAACGGGAGGGTGGGATCGGGACCCATTAAAATGCGTATTTACAACTACATATCCCCTAGTATACCAGCTTAGAGTTTGATTCCAGTCAGGGGTCAAACATTTAACTCATATGCAATTTGAACCCACTTGCCCATGAGGTCACTCATACCCACTTGCCCTAAGTTCTAAGAGTACAACGAATTTCATCCCCCTATCTCCAGTTATTGTCAAGTTCAGACATTGACAAAAGGTAAATCTGGGCCCAATTGCCCCTGAACTAATTGGTAGTAAGTAAGTAAGTAAGTAATATATTTATGAACCGACATTTTGAAAAGGCTGAGTAAATGACGAAAATAAAGAAAATAACTAAAACACATATATACACACATATACCCACAGTAGAGTGGGTAGTACACACAGTAGAGACCCCACAGGAGTGTGGTCTCGGACCCCTGAAAATCAAAATACCCGAATGCTCACAAGCCTACCAAGTTTCAATTTGATACCTGTTGATTCCTGTTACGGGTCATCAACTTCACTCTTGGGCAATCTGGACCGAGTTGCCCATGAACAGCTTTGCGGTGGGGAGGTGCAACTTTAAAAACAATTTCCCATCCACAGGATCTACGAGTAGCCTACAAGGAACTTCATCCTCCTATGTTCAGCTCTGGTCAAGTTATGAACAATATTCACTGGGCAGTTTGGGCCCATTTGCCACTGAACTGGGTTGGTGTGGAGGGATGGGACCCTCAAAAGGCACAACTGGACCCCAATATCAAGAAGTGTGCCAAGTTCGAACTTGATATCTGCAGTGGTGAACGAGTTATGAGCTCCACGAAAAACGGTGTAGACCGAAAACAGAAAGCTAAAGCTGCTACAGCGCTCGCAAGAGTGTATTGTTCCAAGGAACACACCATTAGAAAATAATTTAAAAAAAATTAGGAATGTAATTATCAAGGTGATAAAGTGAAATTTCTCGTTAATAGTTGGTAAATAGGAGCTAGTTTTGTAATCGTCAGAATGCCACTGGTTTTTACGGCCAAAAGTCACTGCTTCCGTCAGAGAAAAATGGCAATATTGAAGAAAACATGTACTCTTGATCTTTGCTCACACAACGACAATGCTCAATAGCCTACTTTTTGGAGAGAAAGGGAAAGTAAGATCTTCTGTCTAATTCCAGTGGAAAAGTGCTTGTAATATGGTGAATGCAACTTTTTGCTTACTTTAAGTGGGCTCGGAAATCATCTTTTAAGGCGAAAATGATCACGGACCCTAAGGAAATCAAACAAAAATTATATCGTGCAGTCAATACGCACCCTTTAAGGGGGCCAGAAGTTCATTTGAAAGCAAACTTCTTGAGGCAAAAATCATCATGGTCTCTTGGGGATCATTAGAATATAGGCTATCGTTTAGTCAAAAGTATTTTGAGTTCTTTCGCTGTTAAGATGCACAAGATACTCGTTCCAGAACTATGCATATCCCAAGATTTAGTCTATCCCCCCCCCAACACGCCAGAATTCCGGCTCCAATTTAGTCCTACAAATGATGATCTAGGGCTTATGCTTTCGCTTCCCAGAACGTCCATTCTGTCAAACTTGAACTCCTGACATCTAGGCCTTGAAATACGAACTCGGCCGTACTCTGCAACAACACTTTTGTGCTAAGCATTGCGTTGTGCGTCTAGACGCTATTTTTTTGCAGAAAATAACGCAAAGGGTGCACTCTATATGTCTAGGTTTATTGACAAGCTCACAAGCACCGAGCCTACCTCAATCGGTTGCCTTTTTTACAAACGGGCAGAAAATTAAGCAGCTCACCATGAATGGAGCGTCTCCAGGGTTTACTGGTGTTCCTCCAATTATCTTGTCTCCTTCGCCATTTAAGCAAAATACTCTGTTCCAAAGAGCGAGTTGAAAAATTAGTTTCAACAATATTTTCGAATACGGACAAATATCTCCTCGACGGTTTTGCAATTTTTCCCAAGACATATTTCACTGACAGACGGCAAACACCTGCCAGCGTTTTACTATCCTATAATTCATCCATTACAAGATCTACCAGTGTTTCTTTATGGATTAGATTTAACCACACTTGTCAAGTGTTGAAGGAATGTTACTTCAAAATCACTGAACATACGATGAACATGAGTTTGAAATAAATGAAGGACATTAGACTTGCTATCGCGGAATGCTGGCCGTGGAGCTGGTAGGGGACTATGTAACGGGGAGGGATGGTCTTCACTCCAAAGCTAAGGATTCAGTACAAAAACTACAATGTAAAAAGTTTCTCCTATAGTATGGATTAAAGTTAACTGCAGTATTTACGACTGAGATTCTTATCTCTAATGGGATAAGATTAGTTAGAAATAGAGATAATTTTATCTCAGTAGATACAACATTAACCCCAGTAGCAAATACTGCAAGATTTTTTTTTTTACAGTGTATTTACATTTTCTTTGATTCAGTAGAAGTCTAGAAGAACAACTGAACACACTCGATGACCAGTCCCGGTAAGGCTGAGTGACCATTGGCAGAAATATATAAAGCTACGGTCTAGACTGAACGACTTATGTAGATCCCCACTCAACAAAGCTTCGCCACGTTTTACCCGAAAATAATCGAGAGTCCATTGTGGACAATAAAACTTCCACTGAATTTATTCGAGCGTTCTTTCGGCCCTTCCTGGCAAAGGTCCTCTTCAGGTTTAAGCTAGAAAAGCTGGCTTGCGCAAAGGTTCTAGCAACTACAAGTACCTGATTTTGGTTTCGGTGATTTTCTTTGTAAGATTGACTGGAGTTAGACGTGGCACCAGGATAGCTGCATCTCTTGCGGAAGACTTTTTCCCAGCGTGGTCCTTGTTTCAAAACGATTGATGCTTTTAAGTCAAAGTTTTCTTCAAAGTTGGTTAGATGTCCTTGATGGGGAAAAGGAGATGCGCTGGATGCGTTTAGGAATTTTTTTTTTGCTGGACTAGTAGTTTGCTCGGAATTCGGGCGAAAGCGGAAACTTAGCAGAAATAAAGCAGGAAGTTTCGGTCAGTATCGTCAAAAAACACATGGCTTATAGAGATATGTCTGACCTTGATTTTCTGTGATGATTAGCCCGGAGAAGAGTGGATATGGCGAAGACAAGACCCAGTTGTCTGGATCTAGTATTAACTTTTCGGGATCCCATGAACACCTTTGGTCTTGTTTTAGTATGCTCCCACGAAAATTTAAGTGGGGGCATTTCGATCGGTCCAGTGCCGGAGTACTACAAACAGGCACAAATCTTGAATTTCCAGCCCTCCTTAAAGAGACTAAAAGAAGCCATGAAACGGATACTCCTCATTCTTATGGAGCTCATAAAAGTTTTGAAGCGAAGCTGATCATTTATTGCAAATAAAATCGAAAAACTAGATTTTCGGGTTTTTTTCTTGATCAATTAGTTAACTCTCGAAGATGATGTGTGAGGGATAAATAAAATTCAGACATTTCGGTTGCACTTCCGGCAAACCGTCCTCGGCAAGAAACAAACTAAATCACACAATCACAATAACAACAGGAAAATGTTGCGGAACAAACAAACAATAAGACGACACGTACCTAACACACATGAACAATGCGGAATGAACGACATGCAAATACAAGTAAAATAACGAAAGATAAAATGTGCGTGTTCAAAGTATATATGTTCAAATCGTGATTATTTAAATTCTGAATTCTGTGAATATTTACATTTGACTGCTTGTATATATAACCATCCGCCTGGGAAAGCGCAGAAGGTTTCACCCAGAGAAACTCCAAAAATCCATAATATTTTTACAAGCACTTGGAATAAAACCTTCCATAGAACTCGGGTAAACTAGGTGATCAAGAAAAAAAACCCGAAAATCTAGTTTTTTCTATTTTGTTTCCTTATGGAGCTTGCCTTCCGACCAAGTGCCAAATACTGAAACTTTCAGTCGATCGGGCAGGCATATACAGGACCGGACCAAACTAACTTGGAAATAGTTATAGGGAGTAGAGGGAGAGGGAATCCGGAACCTTGGGGTATGCCTTGGTGCCCTGGTGGGGGTAGCAAAAGGGAAAAAAATAGAAACATTCCAGTTATAGATAATTTTAGGAGATGGTTATAGAACTAAGTAAGGACTAAGTAGTGTCGGAGTTAGGAGGGAATTAGTTTATTTTCTACAAGAAATGTTTGGCCATTAAGTATGATAAGATTTTGGGAAACAGTAGTACATGTCAAGAGTAAGACGTTACTAAAATCAGCATACCTGGTGGCCCTGAAGGATGACTAACAAAATTCGTAGCCCCGGTTGATAAAAAATACAAGAGCTGTTAGCCCATATGACACTTGCATGGGTTAAGATGTTTTGATTGATCAAAAGTAAGTTTCGAATTTGCGGTTGAGATGAGCACTCTAAGGGAGCTGGAACTTCCTTTGTAAGCAAAACCCTTAAGGTAAAAATGCTAATGGGCTGATGGGCATCATGAAAATGCATATATTGCTTAAAAGTATTTTTTTTTACTTTGCGGCAAGATTGTTACTTTAAGGAATAATCGGATTTGGAGAGTACTAATTTCTAAGAAAATGTTGTAGAATCTTCAATATTCCAGCGAAGTTTCATCGACCTAGCACATCTGGAAGTACATTAACTCACGATAACCAGAAACCCAGACCCCCCCCCCCCCCCTCCAACTCCACCCACAATACCCGGAGCCAATCCGGTCTGTAAATGATTAATCCAGAGCATCTGTTTGTGATTCCCACAAAGTTCGATCCAGATCACACCAGTCTAAGCGGGTCAAGTATTTTCCTCCCTCCCCCCCCCAATAATTGTCGGATACGGTCCGGATATGAAAAAGATCACCAGAGAAAAATGTCCTCCGTTAAATTATTAAATTTCACTCGAATCCGATCACCCGTTCCAAAGTTATGCATGACTCAATATTCCGGATTCTCCTCCCTCGACCCCCCCTCCCAAGATTATCATATCGGTCAGTTTGACCGGGTCCCTGATATGCCTGCCAAGTTTCGTCATGAAAATCCCGAAAAAACGGAATTCTGGGAAACACCCTCCCCCCCCCCTCAAGTGTCCTGATTCAGTCAAATTGTGTAAAAAATTTACATGGCGAAGATGTTTGTTCTTCCCAGTAAGTTTCACTCCGATACCATCATTCTAACCGTTTCTCGAGATTCCCCCCCCCCCAGCTCCCCAACGGTGCCCGTAGCCAATCCAATTCAGTCAATAATTTACATAGAGTACCTGTTTGTTCTTCCCACAAATTTCTATCCCAATTTCTCCACTCTCAGCGGGTCATGTATTTTCCGCCCCCCCCCCCCGATAGTTGCCGGATCCGGTCAGTATATGAAAAAGATCACCAGAGAAATGTCCTCTGTTCAATTCTTAAATTTCACTCGAATCCGATCACCCGTTCCAAAGTTACGCATGAATGGAAATTCGGGATTTCCCTCCCCCCCCCCCACACCGTCATCAGATCGACAAATTTTTTATTTTGGAGTCAGCTTGATCGGGTCCCTGATATGCCTGCCAAGTTTCATCGGGAAAATGTCCAAAACTTCCATCACCGGAATTCCGGGAAACCCCCTCCCCCCCCCCAAAAAAAAAGTGTCCGGAGCCAGTACGATTGTTAAAACGATTTATCTAGGGCAGATGCTTGTTCTTCCCTGCAAGTTTCACTCCGATCCCTCCATTCTAACCGTTTCTTGAAATTTCCGGTCTCCCCACCCTCCCAACTCCCCCCTGGCTACCGAATCCGGTCAAGACTTTAAACGGGACATCACAGATATATAGTCTATTTAGTTATTAAGTTTCACTGCAATCGGATTCCCCTGCCCTCCACTCTCCCCCAAAATGGTCGGATCGGAAAACTGATTATTACTAAGTTTGTTTGGTCGGGTCTCTTACATGCTTGCCAAGTTTCATGGTCCTAGCACAACTGGAAGTACCCTAACTCGTAAAAGTGTGACAAAATGCCCTAAATTATCAAGTTTCCACGCCCTCCACTCCCCGCATATGGTCAGATCGGGAAACTGATTATTTCCAGGTTATGTAGCGTTTACACGGACAAGAAATCCCGTCGAGTAGAAAGGAATTCCGATCGACTCGAAAGGATATCGTTCGCGAAGACGACTAGAAAAAAAGTCTAGCGGGACGAGAATCCTTTCATGATGAAAGGAATTCTGGTCTACTTGAAAGAGATTTTGTCCGCGGAGCTGATAAAAAGACCAACAAAAAGTCTAACTAGCTTTTGAGAGCAGCAGTAATCAGGTCTGATGCCATAAATACTCTCAACATATTTGTTTATTGGCTAGTGAATTTTTTTTTGTCAGATTTTCTGGTTTTGAAGAATTTTCTTTTTCCCTCTGCGTGTGAACGTAATCTTGTCACCGAGATCGGATTCTGTTCAAGTTTTCTTGTACTTGTAAACGCAGCATTAGTTTGGTCGTGTCTCTGATACGCCTGCCAAGTTTCATTGTCCTAGTACATCTGGAAGTACCCTAACTCGAAAAAGTGTGACAAAAAACTCGGACAGACCGACAGACAGAATTGTGAGCGGTATCTGGCACTTGAGCCAGAGGCTGCAAATGCCATAACAAACCGGTAGGCTTGTGGATGTATGTTGAGGGTGGGTGCTATGGACAAATATAGAGGTTGAAGAAATAGGAAAAATGGTGAGTAGTAAATTAAAATACCAAGAAGTGCGTCGACGACGGTGAAATCCATTTCATTTGGTGTGAGTGTGTGTAATTCAATGAACAAAGAAAGGAGGTATTTGGAGAGAGGAAATATGATAAAAAATGTATGGTAAAGATGATAAAAGGCGAATGTTTTCTTACTGTGTAAAAACTCGGAAGTTTCTTTAGGCTTGTGATGGAGCATAAAACGAGATTTTTATAATAGTTTTTTTTCTGTTACCTTCAGGATATATAAGTTGTTTGCACTCTAAGAAGTCTCTTCTGCATCGGGCTTTAGTAGTTGTACGTCGCCGAACTAGAAGAGTCTTATTCTGAATTCGGGGAGTTAAAATCCTAGAGAGGATTGAAACGCTGGAATGCAAAATACTGCAGATTACGTTATCTGAAAGTGGAGAGCTTTTTTTCACAGTGCACTTCTAAAATTGTCATTGCCTTGGCCCAGGTCAGGGGTGGCTCGAAGGGGGGGATCATTCACCCCCCCCTCCCCCTGCTTATTGCTAAGTCGTATCAGTCGTTTATTTCGGCCTCACCGAGGTCCCGGACATTCATTTTAATAAAAAACAATCCGAGTCGTTTAAAAAAAATTAATAATTTTGGCTCTGCACAGCTTAAGTCGTGAGCCCGTCCCTAAAGAGAAGTCGAGTCGTTTAACCACTTCCGTCACCGTGCTAGTTAGACAAAATTAAAAACACCGTTTTCTCCCTACCTATCGGAAATTTTGTGAATTTGATTGAACTGATGTGTTCTCCTGTTTACGGGCTACAACGTAGAGGCTTCAAATATTGCATTGTACGACTAATTTATTTATTTATTTATTTATTTTCATTGAACTAAGGACCAACTAGGGCCACTCAAAAACATACAAAAAAACAACAACAACAACATATTAAACAATAACAAAATAAGAGAGAAAAACACAAACAACAAAAAAGGTGCTTGAGCATCAAGTTCGTTGTGTATAGATCTCACCAGACCATGTCCGCCAAAGTGGCAGAGATAGCCGAAAAAGCGGCCCCGAAAGCACCCGAAGGAGCGGATTGTCCGAAGCAAGAATCCTTGTCTGGATCGAAAGAGATGATCTCCTACGAAGTTCAGGAAAAGAAGGGAGGCCACCACCAACAAACATTCCGGAAGCACTACAGTTAAGGGAAAGACCAAGAAGCCACCGAAAAGAATTGTTATACAGAACCCGAAGAGAGTTCTCACACTTAACAGATACAGATTGCACAAAAGCAAGACCGTACAACGGGGTGCAATAAGCTCTGAAAAGAAAACACCTCACGGCAGGGTCGCATTTCCCGAACTTACGAATAAGTAAGTTAGCCCTGCAGCACAGCGAACGTGAAAGTGCTTTAACATGGAGCTCGTCACTCAGGGAGGGAGCCACCGTGAATCCAAGATATTTGTAGGACTCAACGAAAGACAGCGACACTCCAGAAAGCAATGCCATAGGGATGTGTTTCAGAGGGGTCCCGCGAGGAATGAACGCCATACACTGGGTCTTGGCCGTGTTAAACACGATATCATTAGCTGACGCAAACTCATCACAAATTGAAAGTAGATGGTTTAGTGCAGCCACTGTAGGAGCTAAAATAACCAGGTCATCAGCATAACTCAGGTTATTAAAGCAAACACCTCCAATGAAACAACCAACCTTAGTTTGAGCCAAACGATGGTTGAGACCATCCACATATAGGTTATACAGCAACGGAGAGAGGACCCCACCTTGCCGTACACCATTCAGAACAGGGAATGGCATGCTGAAATAACCACTCCATTTTATTCTGAAACGCTGTACATCGAACCAATGTTCCAGAGTTCCAATGACACGACGGTCAACTCCCTTTGTGTCCATTTTATCCAGGAGCTTCTCATGGTTCACTCTGTCGAAAGCTGCCTTTGCGTCAATGAAGCACGCAAACACAGGACTTGAAAAAAGCCAGAAATACTGCACGACAGATTTGAGAATGAACACACAAAATTTCCATGTTAGGAGACCTTGAACCTCGACTTTGTTGAAAAATACTGATTCGGAGGAAACGCCTAAAATATATTATTTTTTCTGTACTTTCAAAAGAGAAACGGCGGTTGAAAAAATTATAGCGCCAAAATATGAATCATTGAGAACAGATAGGTATTTTTTTTTCTATACCAAAATCACTTTGGGTATGTGTTTTTTCTGTTCTGAAATTTTGTCAAGTTAACTGGACTACGCGACTAGGTTCAGACAAATAAATGAAGCATTGCTGAATTTCTTATAAGATTAGATTTGTATATTTTCTTTATTTTTGTCATTTACTCCGCCTTTTCAAAATGGCGGGTCATAAATAAATTACTTACTTACTTACTTATTTACTTCCAATCTACCTGCTCAACTTTCAATCAAAATGTTTCACACTTTTCACAGATTAAAAAACTGCTGAAATTCCATTACAATACAAATTTTTATCAGAACCTCCCTTGTCTCCTCAATCCAAGAAATTTCCATAAATGTAAACTGTATCTCACCTAATAACCCGAATTTCACAATTCTGATTTAAATGACAAACAAATCAAACAGAAACGGACCAAAACCATGTTTTTCTTTTTCTTTCTGTTTTTTCCTGTCTTTATTTATTCATTTATTTATTTTTATTTTTATAACTACCACCCGTAAATCTCCTTTTCATCTAGTGAATTTTCACATCGTTTTCAACCACAATACTGACGTTACAGGTCAAACTGCCACTACATTCTTGAAAAACTACTATAACCACACTGCAAAAAGGATAAACATATCGACCTGTATGGCTGGTGTAAAACACACATTCTGAAGAGTCTTTCCCACTGTGCTGTAGCCTCGGAGTCTTTTGTAATCTGATTAATTTTTTTTTTTTTTTTTTAACGAAACTGCGTAAACAAGCTGAAATCCCATAAGAACAAATTTCTCTGGTTCTCTGATCATACAGGATTAATAATGGACATTAAATTTGATGAAGACCACACAACGGGTCTAACAAACAGCCGATTATTTTAGTTATCGCAGCTTAATTTTGTATCGTATTGTTGTGTAATTCTCTTTTCTTTTTCTTTTTCTTGTTCTTTTGTTTCTTTACCAACTCCTCCGACCATTTACATTGTATTTGTATGGAGGGTTTAAATAAAATATTATTATATGATCATAGATTGAGGCAAATGGATCCCAAGATTCTAAAGAAGGGTGAGGGAAAGATAATTTTGAAAGCTAAAATACAAGAGTACCTGTCAATGTATAAAGAAGGAATGGATTTAACTGACTTTTGGTTGAAGTTCAAGAAGAAAGTGGTGAATGATGTTATGACACTAGAAAAGGAAGAGGCAAGAAAATCGGGATCTTTTAAACGGCACTTATACCGAACCCTGAGTGACCTAAAAGATGAATATGACCAGAGTTATGAGGTATGGACAGAATGTAATGAAGGTAACTACGGAACAGGCTGTCGGAGCTTGACGATTCAGTGCAAGTAAATTTGGCATCAAAAGTATAATCCAAGAAAAATAGGGATCAAAACTTTATTAGTAAACTGAAAGGGAAAAATGGAGAATTGATACAAGGAGAAAAACTGATAAAATAAAGAGTGGCGGAATTCTATGAAGGCATATATCAGAGAAAGGGAGATACTGGGGAAGAATTTTGGGGGTATTTTAGAGTAAAACGATGTATAACCGTTGAAGAAAATGAAAGTTTGAAACAGGTGATACAGGAAGAAGAGGCATTCAAAGTGTTACAGTGTATGAAAAATGGAAGAGCTCCCGGAATAGATGGACTAGGTTATGAGTTCTATAAGGAATTTTGGAGTAAAGTTGGCGATTTCTTAGTGAGAGTGATGAATGAGTACCTGACAAAAGGTTATCCGGAAGAGGAAGTAGCAGTTATCTCATTATTATATAAAGGAGGAGAAAAATCGGACTTGCAAAACTGGAGGCCAATAGCGCTATTGTGCTGCGACTATAGAATATGCATGAAAATCTTAGCAAAGAGATTAGAAGGGACTCTGGAAGACATACTTGGAAACTACCAACACGGTGGAATTAAGGGCAGGAAAGCGCAACACATACTGAGCGTAATAAGGGATTTGATTCAGAGAAGAGACGAAGATCTGCTTAGAAATCCAAATCTGTGGAAACTGGTGGCCCTGATAAGTGCTGATATAGTTAAGGCATATGACTCTATTCTCCCAGAATTGTTGTGGCTGTTAATGAAGAAGAAAGTCGAATTCTCTGCACAGGTAGTGTGCATGTTTGCTAATATGTACAGGAAGACAAGAGCAGTTGTTAAGATTAATAGTTCATTAACAAGAAGTGTGAACATGGAAAAAGGCCTGAAGCAAGGGGACCCAATTGCTCCAGTTTTGTTTGAATTGTATGTTCAAGTATGTTGACGAAAGGATCACAGGCCTGATCCTAGGTGATCATATATCTGAAGTCCATGGCCTTTTTAGATGACGGGACATTTATTGCTGGAGGAACGGAAGACATCAAGATTTATTGCTGGAGGAACGGAAGACATCAAGAACGTCGGTGAAGCTCTAGAGTGGTATGAGAAAAACTTTCACATAAAAATCCACCGAAAAAAGAGCAATATTTTACCGCTGGGAAACCGTCAAGATTACTCGGAGGCTCTTAGTGAGACTTGGATACAAGAAGCAAGTAAAGCCAAAATACTCGGAGTGAATTTTGTAAGTGAGATGAACGGAGAGATACACTGGGAAGAAACTGTCCGAAAGTTCGAAGGAGTGTTGAGTGGTCAAGAGGGTGGTGTTATCAGGACGATTTTTGAAAGAGTGGATTTTGTAAATATATATTGCATGCCGGTTTTTTTCTACGCTGGACCGATTTTTATACTAGAGGAGAAGCATGCAAAGAGACTTGAAAGAAGTGTTGTTTCCTTAAACTTTGCAAATGAAAACCCTTCCCACATCTCAAAATAAACAGTATCATGTGGGGAGAAGTCACCTGCAACAGCATGACTGTTTCCGTGGATTTTACCTTACCTCGAACCCTCCACAAAAGCTAATTCATGAAATTTTCTATATTCTGCACTTCATCATCAAAGATTAATTATGCGCCTTCAACCACGCATACCTCCATTCGCCAAAATGAATTTTCTTGAATTTATGACGCAACCTAAGGCCGATATATATGCTGTGCTACCACACAATACAACAAGAACGTCATTTCTTTTTTATTTATTTGTTTTTATGCTTTAAATATCTCACATTCTAGACAATCTACTCGGGTGCCATTAAACCAAGAACACAACTTGAAAATTGGCAGATGCCAATCTAAGGAAATTCTCCTCCTGCCGACAAAAACACATTATTTTAGCCGGATACCAAAACTTCTACTCATTAATACGCATCTAATTTGTACCTTATTTTTTCACCTGGCTAAATTCCACAATCAATGAACAGCGCCTTATATATTGCACCAACTCGACCTAGGCATCTAAAAGCCTGTCCTTATTCTTATCTACCCCATAGCGTCAAATTAGGAGCCTTGACCAGCTTAGAATATTACCACTCCCACTTCAGTTCAGGCTGCCCACGGCATTTAATACAGCTACGGAGGTCTCTTCAGTTCCTTTTTTTTTTTTTTTTTTTTTTTTTACTGCACGGTCTCATAACAGTAGCCCTAACTGAACAATCTTCCTCAATGATTTTGCTACCGAAAACTACTGATATTGATCACTCACGATTGTTACTCAGTGTGGCGACAACTAGTGATCTATCAAAGTAGCTACAAGCTTTCAGAATCAATATTAATCCCTATTGTCTATCTCACAGGCTTCATTAACACATTCTACAATAACCGAGTCAAAAACGTCTAATCTCGGATTCGAACCCAGCTCCACTTACGGAGCCTACAAAACCCGAGCCACATTAGACTAAGATTGGAAACAGCTCTACTTAGGCCGCTTCTTCTAACTTAACAAAATAGCTATCAGAATCGACACCACACCGCTTAGGCAGCTTACAGTACCAGAGCCACATAGGTCCCTGATTCGATACCAGCTCCACTTAGGTAGCTTACATAGCTTATAACAACCGAGCCACGTAGGTCTCAAACCAGACACCAGCTCCACTTAGGTAGCCTACAGTAACCGAGCCACATATGTCTCAGTTTTGACACCAGCTCCACTTAGGTAGGTTACAACAACCGAGCCACATAGGTCTCACACAATACACCAGCTCCACTTACGTAGCCTACAGGAACCGAGCCACATAGGTCTCAGATTCGACATCCGCTCCACTTAGGTAGCTTACAGTAATCGAGCCAAATAGGTGTCAAACAAGACACCAGGAAGACACAATAATCGAGGAACTTTGTTATATTTATTCTTTTTTTTTCTTTTTTTTTATAGCTTTGACCACAACTCTACTTAGGCAGCTTACTACAACCGAGCCAAGTATGTTTTAGATTTGACGCCAGCTCCCCTTGTCAACTTACAATAACTAAGCCACATAGGTCTCAGACTCGATACTAGCTCCAATCGGGCCGCTACAATTTCTGTTTCCCAGCTACGCGCCCAAACGAGACGAGGATGTTGACATCGCTAGTGGCACTGAAAACGCCTGCAGTGCATCTATCCTGCACTCTCTGCAGCTGAGGACTGTCGATACTGCTGTTTTTATAATTTCCTTCCAATAATTAAATATATTGATCCAATTGAGCGGTAATACATGTTATAAGACATTTTTCGGTCACCAAACGGCGTTGTAACTTACGAGCTAACGAGGCAATAACATTGCCACTCATAGCGCCTTAGGTCGCTTGCGGCATGTAACACAGCCACGTAAGTCTTTTATTTATTTATTTCCTTTTTAAACTTACCCCTAAACTTACAATTGTTGTTCAGTTTGGTAGCCATTAGAAACCTACCCTGATATTCCAGCACTATGACGTTTATCAAATTGCGAACTTAAAGAGCCAAACGTATTGCCGCTCCTTATGCCACTTGGGTCGTCTGTGGTAACTAATATAGCTAGAAAAAGTCTCGAATTTCTGCGACCGAGGACCCTACCTCCTTAATTAAACCAATTCACAGGGCAATTTTTAAGTTGTTTAACTTAATATAGTCAAACCATATGAATATTCATACTGTGACGTTTACCAGGGCGCCAACGAGTCGTATATGCAAATTGATTATTCTCTCGTTCTTGGAACTTATTATCGCTTCTCAGTCTGGAAGCAATTAGCGACATCTCGTGCTGTCATTCACAGTTCTCAGAATCAATCGGGCTCACCTCGCTTGCACCCTACTTAATTTATTCACAAACCGGCGAACCCTACCCTTTTCAACAAAGGAACCAACAAAACTCACTTTCACTGGAAGTAATTCGCTCCCCGGCCATAAATCTTTTCAACAAAGGCTGGGCGAACCTGTTTTAACTGTGCAAAACTTGTTCACCAAAACGTGCTTGCTCTAACATTTCTGTATCACGCTTTAACTAAGCAAGCAATGTTATTTTCAAGAAACGACAACAAAGTGAAAATTATTACTTTTTAAACTTAAGTTAATGAACTCCAAAATTGAGTCTTCGGATAGATCATCACGTGTCTGCTAGGACACCTAACTCACTCCAGTGTCAAATCTCTGTCAAACTGGAATAACACCACATACAACTCTAATGATATTCGCCTCGGACCGATAAATCCAATTTTGAACAAAATGCCAATTGTAAATTCTCTACCCTATTATCAATCATTGTCTCGCTTTTACCTCATTTCTCCATCTGGCTTAGTGTCCTTACGTCGCATCTTGACCAGTCCGCGAGCATCTAACATTAATTAACACCTTCAAAACGAGCGTCAGGACTCTACAGCCGCCAAGGAATGATCCTTACTAGGTAATCCCTCTTAAGTATGCCCTTCTGATATCCATATTTGTACTAACACAACCTGAAACTTCTTCATCGCAAAAAACTTCCAGGCACACTAGTCTTACGTCCGACGTGCTCGTCGCTTGATCATCAACTGGCTTGTCCGAGACCTCCGAGGCCCGAGCAGCGGCATAGTTACCTGAAGGCTTAGTGGGATTAGTACCCTAGGATTTTTCGCCACTTTCAAACTCATTGAACACTAGCCTAGCCGTTCAAGAAATAAAATCGCATATTTTGTCACGACCTTGCCAGAAAATCTCGTGAAGATAAGCATTTAATTTATATTTACAGAAACTACAACACAGTAAAAACACGAAAACTGGCAAAAAATGCCAAGTGTCGAGTCAAAGTGTAATAGATGAACCGCTGCCCTGACAAAGATTACTCTAGTTCTTGACCCACTTCAATGCAGCCTACTCACTTTTCGAAGGCGCTTTTAAAACAGAGTACGTCACACTACAGTGAAAATACACCCTAAAAAAATCCTATCTTAATGTCGTATTTTCTTTGCAGCTCGTAGTTTTATTAAGTTCCATCTTTAATGATTAGACAAGAAAACAGATTAAAATCTAATATGGAATCAGCAGTGTTTCTTTTTATACCTTTCCCGAGTTAGTCCTTAACAAATAGTAGCGAGAAGTGGCGAAAAATCCTATCCTTCTGAGAATTTTTCGCTAATCCCATCACTTATCTGTAATCTGTTTTTACCCTCTTTTTTTTTTACCTCTAGTGGCGAAAAATACCCAGTAGTGAAAATCACAATGGCTCTAAAGCACTTAACTCATCAGAATATTAGGTCTGACAAGATCTGACCCTACCCTCCTCGTTGAGGCGTAAGATTTCCTGGGTGGCGGTAAACACCCTTTTCACATTTAAAGACTTAAATCTGGAACTACCTGCACAGGCTACCTTCGCTACCTGAATTAAAAGGTGGTAGAAAATACATGGTGGCGGAAAACCGCTGTGGCGTTAGAACACTGCTTCCGAAGGATGGACAACAGATGGGAAACTGTCGATTACAAAACGAGGTTGAGGTGGGAACGACGCTTGAAAAGACAAGAAAGATTTTAGTATACACCCAAAATTAGTTGCCCAGAACAAGAGGGGTTCTGCATACGCTGAAATAGCTCATTCGGGTCGGGAGGTAAATTTTTGGCCTCTATGCTAGCAGAAGTGTTACTATCCAGAATGTTAGGGGGGGGAGCAAGGTATTTACCGACTGGCTGGTCATTTTTACCGACTTTTTTTTACGGAAAAACGACTGTTTTACGACATTCTAATGATTTTAAGAAAAAACGACTGTTTTGAAGAAAAATCGACCGTTTCAAAAAAAAATCGACTATTTTCACGAAACATTGCCGCGCTGTACGCAGATTCACCTATTTCTTAACGACTGGCTGACAAAATTAGGTGGGGCGCCCCCCCCCCCCCCCCCCTACGTAACACCCCTGTATAATAGTGTTAAAGCATATCTGAAAAGCCTTCGTAAAAAGTAGGACACTCATACAACTTTTTCGTTCTTCATTTGCTGTGTATAACATCTTCTGCCGCGTATTGAGGCTCGGACCTAATTTCGTGGTAAGGTCGCAGATGAAGGTTGAGGCAGATATAACCCTTTCAGACGTACTTGAATATGCTGCATTGGGGAAAGATATAGTGTTTCTCTCGGGAGAAAGACGAAAGTTTATTTTGTCAATGAATTGGGGTTTGTTTTTACACAGAAAGAACATAATTCTCAAAACCAGTTTTAAGTTGCAATTTTTCAGATGTAGCTTTACCTGCTTTAGTTTTCGTCATGAAAGTACAGTGTGTCGAATGACAAATAAAATGGTACACATACTTCCATAATGAAACAAAAGAACATCAAATCACCCGGAAAAAAACTCCTGTCTCGTCGGCGAACCGGTGTCTTTTTCTATCTATAAACTCATTTCGGGCGAAGACCAAAAGTTCTTACGTCCGTAAATCTGGATTTCCATTTTAAATGCACTGGCAAACCTGTTTTCCTCGTTTCGTTTCTGAGGAAGTATGTTTCTAACGTGAAAATTACTTTTTTTGCTATTAGTTTGGAGCAAATCAACTTTGTTTTCGATGGGCACTATTTTGACACTTTTTCGGTGGACACAGTTCTGATTTCATAGCTATTCTTTACTCTTTACTGTGATCGCAAAAGGAAGCTCTGCTCCTCGACGTTTACGGTCGTAAATCCGGATTTTTTTTTTAATGCACTGGAAAAAAACCTGTTTTCCTCGTTTTGTTTCTAAATAGGCATGTCTTTAACCTGAAATTTTTTTGTTTGTTTGCTGTTTATTCGAAACGAATCTACTTCGTCTGCTATGGCCGCTATTTTGTCAATTTTTCTGGTGACAGATTTGTGACTTCATAGCTAATTCTTCCTTTTCAATGGGATCTCCAAAAGATGCTCTGCTCCTCGGCGTTTCACAAAATTTCGCCTGTGGCGCATTTCGTACTATTCTCTATTTAGAGGAACGGTGTGGCACTTACGTGGCGATGAGGCTTGGAATTTTATAGATTTGAAACACATTAAAGGCTAGAACTTTCTATACAAAGGCAGATTAAAAAAATTTAGCCTGTGTCGCTTGCTTTAGTTTGTCCCGGGTACACGCGTTCAAAGCTTTGTCTTTACCGAAAGCTGAAATGTAAAGCTTAGGCTATGAGGGTATCTTTACACAAATATTGATTACAAGAAGAATTTCAGCTGATGCATTGCAGCTAGTTTTACACCGGCCCTATTATTTCTTGGTAGGCAATTTTCGCCATTGCCGTGTAGTGGCAACAGTTCATTTTTGTCGGTATGTGTGAGTCGTATATGTACGATCCAGGAGTCATTGAAATGAGGCATCTCACCCCCCCCCCCCCCTGGCCTGAGTGCTTCGGACCACCCCTGGATCTTTTCTATTACAGAGATGTAAGCATCTGTGTTTTAATGAAACCATTAGCCAAAAACTTAAACTTATGCCGAGGCAGAGCATGAAAGCTCGGCACAGTCGGTACAGTGTGATATGCCGTTTTTGGAGTAACCGCTTGGTTTCCCATGCTGTTTCTTTGGTGTCGGGCAAACGATGGATTCTATCCAAGACCAGAAGTGGCAGACTTCAGTATATAACCCTGGCAGACCAGGTCGAGCGCAACCTATACCTGCTGACACAACTCCTTCCTGAATACCATTTCCAGCAAGAGGTCCGCCACTGTCACCCTAGAAAAAAGGAAAAGCAACATCTTACATTCAGCACAAAATGTTTGCCAAGAAACAAGGTTTCGATGGGATCTCAAAGGCGAATATTTAGACTATTGGCTTCTTCATTCAGACCATCGAATCTTGTGGATCGCCAGTCTTATTCAGATTCCATAGGCATCATCAGCAGCCTTAGTTAACCACTTGTCCAGACATAAGGGTTAATTCCATTGTCTTCACTTTCCGCTGTAGGCCTGGGTATAACCATTAAAAACCGGAATAATGCTAGGTGGAACTCATAGAGTTTTCTGGTACAGCATGTCCTTTGTTTATATCTAAACCATTAAAATTTGCTATCTCACTCTTTAATTTGAAACCCCACTCCACCCGTAACTTTACAGCTACGGAGCCCATCTACGAACTTGACCTGTCCTTTGTCCCAATGAATCTTTACACCAAGTTCGGACAAAATATCTCAACGTCTTCTAGAGAATAGTCATACGGACGGGATGACGGACAGATGGAAAACTTTACGAATTCATAGGTATCCCAAAAACAGAAAACGGCTTGACAGGTGACCGAGTGGTTTTGGCTGGAGGCATAGAGCTGCCAAATTCTGTCCTTCACAGATGAAGAAATAACAGACGGAGAGGGAGACCGAGAAATACTTTTCACTGCGTCTACCAGCGGATCTCCAAAACATATAATCGTCCATCCCAAGGACAGTAAAAGTGGGAAAGACCGGAAACTCCCGTAAGCCCAATGAGTCACATCAAGCAGCGCCGTTTAGCGGATGTTATTTCGTTAAAAAATCGCTCTGTTGACATTTTCTTCCGTCGCTCTCCGCAGAATCATCATCAAAGCACGTTTTGTTGATTTTGTTTCGTTTCCCTTATGATGAGCATCCTCTCTCCATTCAGATTTCCTCTTTAATTGGAATAAAAAACTAGTAGGAAAAGAATAAATAGCTTTTTTTATGGAAAAAAGTGTTGAATTCACTACTTAGAATCAATTAATGTTGACAGGCATTGCCTACTCGCGCCCTCTTGCTTTGATTATATTACTCATGAACCGCTCGAAATTGGACAAAGTCCAAACGCTAGGTAGCGTTCCGATCGATTTTCAGAGACCCAATTTTAGCGAAGTCACCGGTCTTTCCCACTATTATTGTCTTTGGTCCGTCCGACCCAAGTGGAATCTTGTTTGCCCATCCAAAGACATGAGATATGACGCTGTCTGTTGAATTTGCCTACCGCGCCGGCGGGCGCAGGAAGAACGAAGTTAAGGACATGGAGAGTAAAGATAATCGTAGGATTAAACGAACGTACCTTAGGTGAAATTTGATCCTGGTTATACCGTTGATAGGAGCACTAGCGTAATGAGGGCTCATTTTAGATAGACTTATTTCGGCGGGTAGCGTGTCAGGATATACAGTGATTCATACGGCTAACAACATAAACAAAAGGGAGGGAAGGGAGTGCAAATGAACCTTCATTACGCCAGTGCTCCTGTTAGTCGGCATAACCAGGATCAAACTTCACCGAAGGTAGGTTCGTTTAATCCTACGGTTATACCTCCTGGAGCCCTGGCTCCACTCGAGTTCACTTGAGATTTTAGAGCATGATGTTTGCTGTATGATTGTACGGGTACTAAACAAGAAGAGATTTAGTACCAGAAGGGGCTTAAATGTACACATTTTGCGAACATCGAATCAAGCCGGATCACACAGTTCATTCTCGTCGAAAACTTCGAACGGGTTACCATTTTATGGAAAACGGGTTAACGGACCTTGTACCTTGTATCTTGAAAGACGGAATTTTCATCCTTCTTACAAAAATATCAAAATTTCTGAATTCTAACACTGGAAACTCAAACTAACACTGCCGTCTTTAAGGATATATCCTTTCTATCGAAATTCTTTGTAACTATAGAATTGGACATTTGAAACATTCCAAAAGTACTCTAATATTTCAAGTTTCCGTGTACCTTACAAGAGACAGTTTATAGTTAACCTACTAATTAATTCCGATCAATCAACTGGGAGTTTATCGAAAAATACTCCAGATCTTACTGAGTCAATGTGACTATAACTAGTTTTCAATAACACTTCTGGGCTAAATTTTGAAATGAATAATTGATTCTTCTGTTAGAAACAGTATCCTTCCACTTTTAATACAACTTGAATATCGTTTTTAAACATTTCTCCAAAAACTGAACAAGAAGTCATGCTGCTTAAAGATCCTCCGATTGTCTGTCTTCAAGGGATTTTCTGACATCAGACATGCCATGAGGGTTTAAAAGGAGAAGGATGCAATGATCAGCAAAATTGACAACAGGAAAACTTGGATCAGTTTGGAAAGATTATGATCCCAATTGTGCCTGTGCTTTACCATTTTCGCTAAAAGGGCGAAATGCGTAATATCTCCGCTTAAACCACCTCAATGTGAAAAACACCAATCACGGGACTTCTGATCAGGTTTCCAAGAGACGTAAGGCCTCATTTTATTGTTCAAACGAGAGGCTAAATAGTCAATCGTCAAAATTCACACTGAAAATATACTTAACAAGTGAAACATGTTGGGATATAATTTTCACCCTATGTTGCTGTTGAATTTTCTGCTTGCTCCGGTTGCAGGGTCATTGTCCTTCCCAGCCACATGTTCAACAACAAGAAAAAACTAAATTTGTCATTAAAAACAAAACACCAATTTTATCGCGCTGTGTACTTTCAAACAATGATTGACTTCCACTCGTTGCATTAAACTCGTTACTTATATTAAATGAATTATTATCCACCTTATCATTCATCTTATCTATCCTGGACACTCAAAAACCTGTTTTTAAACTTAAGAAGACCGGTCATACCCTATGTTGAAGTTGGGCCTGGGGGTTCGACTGGCATCAAAACAAAATTTATTGACGGGTTTATTGCCGATCAGTTTACACGTGTTCCGCGAAATATCGAGTCACCATGAACAAGACCAAAGGTTTCGATGGAACCCCAAAATTCAAAATCTGATCCAGACAACTGGGTCTTGTCTTAGCCAGATCCAGTCATCGCAAGACTCCTTGAACATTTTTACAATTAAAATTCAGAAACATATTAAGGCCAAATAGCTCGTCATCTGAGAAAACCAAGTTCAGATACGGATTCAGCATGTATGTTTACCCCTATAAGTCATATCTGTTCTGACGAAAACTTCCTGCCACTTCTGCCAATTTCCTGGTTTCGGCCGACCTCCAGAACTTCTTGTCCGGCTAAGAAAGAAAGCTCAAAACGAACTCAGGGTATTTTCTTTCCCCAATAATGAACATCTAATCAACTTCGAATAAAAATTTAACTTATAACAAATTTTCTGACTGCAGCCGGATTCCGGTCGAACTATACTTCCGGGTAAAAATATGATTGTCAAACACGGATTCAGCATCTCTTCTTACCCCTAAATCGGTTATCTAATCAACTAGAAATAAAACTTGAGCTCCTAACAATTTTCCTGTTTTGGCCGGAATCGCGGGGAACTACATTTCCAGGTAGAAATTTTTTTCACATAAGTGTTCAGCATGTCTTCTTGCCCTAAATCGAACATCTAATCAACTCCAAATAAAACTTCTAATCTTAACAAACTTTCTGGTTTGGGCCGGATTGAGGGCGAACTACTTGTCCGTTGAGAAAATGGTTTTCACCATCGTCCTCAGCATGCCTTCCTACCCCTAAATTGAACATTTAATCAACTTCAAATAAAACTTTTACTCTTCACAAACTTTCCAGTTTCGGCCGGATTCCGGGCGAGCAACTTGTCCGATGACAAAATGGTTTTCACCATCGGGTTCAGCATGTCCTCTTATTCCATAATCGACTATCAAATTAGCTTTTTCAAAATATTTTGTTTGCCCCTTAATTTAAACCCCCTCCCCCACCCCTAAGTGTAGGGCTACAAAGCCCATCTACAAACTTGAGTGGTCCGACGACCCAACGAATCTTCACACCAAGTTTCATCAAAATATCTCATTCCCTTCGAGAGTTATCGTGCTTACAGACGGACAGACGGATAACTTTTGCGATGTCATAGGTATCCCTCCACTTACGTGTTGGGATCCCAAAAACTGTATCAGATTAAAGGCTATGGTACAAAGCGTCTAGAAAGCTGTTCGGAAAACGATATACGTCACAACTCGGCACACTGACAAATCCGAACTGCCCAGTTGCCACACCGACAATGTTCTATCGGACAGACAGACAACTTTTGCACTGTCATAGGTATCCATCAACTTACGTTTTGGGATCCCAAAAATTGGGTTCAGCCCTTCGAAACTAAGTGACATCTGGAGTCAGAGCTACCCTTTCGAAACACAAAGGTCTGTTTCTCAGTTTACAAATATCAACGCATACTGATATTTCAACCATACTGAGAACTCGGAAAACCAGCAATATTCCGAACCCGAAGCGCAACCCGGACTAGGTTAGTCGCTTCCCGAATCTCAGCCGGGCTGGATCAGCGATAGAGTGAAAAGGCTCATTGCGCCAAGATGGATATTGGAAGGATTTTAGTGAGAAGTTTGATTTGGATTTAAATGAAAGAGGTTGAACGGAGTGGGGGTGGGCGCTTGGGGTCGCCCACGATTTTCAAAAATTTATTTCGGACACGTCCGGAATCAGTGAACGTCACTCGGTGTTGCTGGTGAAGGAGAAGCCGGTGACACTCTCGAGAGTGACACAGATAGCACACGTCGCTACTGGTGATCTTGAGTCCCAATCTGGTGCACCTTCATTAGGTGCAAGCCAAACGATTCTGTGTTTCAGCCAGGAACAAGCGGAAAAAATTCGCAGGTATAGACCGTTACGATTTCTGTAAAGAACTGCCAGCTTTTAATAGTCACTTCTTTTTTGAGACGGACAAGGGAGTTTGAGATGAAAATCTTATGGAGGGAGGCCGTTTATTCGGCACGGTTTCAGGTGGCTACCATAACAAACTTTAATTGTTCAGATATTGCGTATGCTGTTCGTAATCTATTTGTTTCAACGCGTGTTCGTCGAAACGTTGTTGTGATGTATTCGCTGACAGCGTCAGGATGACAAAGGACGGTTCGTTGGCATGGCGCTGGTTGCCACGGTAGTATACTGAGCTAAAAACGAGAAAGAGAAAGTAAATTGGTCCCACGAAGGACTAAAAAACGAAGAAAGAGAAAGTAAATTGGTCCACGAAGGACTGGGGGGCTTTTGGCTATTTATTGGTTGAATGGGCTCTCTGATAATAGACTACTTCTGAACAGAAAGAAGACGAAGTTTATTGTTTACAGCAGAACGGGTCACAAGTTTCCAGATATAGAATCAGTTTCCCTTTCTGCGAATGAACCTGAGTCTGTTATTGAAAGGGTTTTATCGATAAGATATTTGGGAGTTGTGTTTGATGAGAATTTGTCATGGAAAGAGCAAATTAATCAGGTTAGAGCAGAGTCTGCCCGTGGAGTTGGTATAATGAGAAGACTGAAAAACCTTCTTCCATATTGCGCTCTTAAATCCCTTTACTTTTCCCTTGTGCAATCCCATTTTGATTATGCATCTATTATTTTTTTGAACACTTTTAAAAGTAATGTTACCCCTTTACAGATTATCCAAAATAAAGCAGTTCGTATCCTTAAACCTTTTCTGCCATCGCCATCAAACTTCCCCTTAAAATCCACAACAGAGACCCTTTTTTCACTTCATAATATTCTTCCTGTTCGGCAAAGTATCCAATTTTCAAGTGTTATGTTTAAGATTAAGCTTGAACGAGAAAAGCTCCCCAGATATTTTGTATCGATGGGTCTTATTTGTTCTCCTTCATCTTCACAAGTTGAAACCCGTGGTAAATATAATCTGCGGACTCCTAAGGTAGTTACAGAGAGGTCGCGTTTTTGCCTGAGGTATTTGATTCCTCTACATTGGGAAAGATTGAAAAATGAGATTGATTTTAATGTAAGCATAGATGCTATAAGACGGAAGTTGAAAATAGTGCTGATTGAAAGTTATAAATCTAAATAATATGAAAAAATGTTTTTTTTTTTTTAAGGATGTTTATTTTTTCATTTTTTTTTTAAGTATTGGGTTGGTCTCCGGGGTTCGCCCATGAGGCCTCCAGATGTCTTATGACTCACTTTGTTTTAAGTTGTAAAATTAATTGTGTCTCAAAATGGTGCGCGGAGGATGGAAATGGTATCGTACGACACGGGATTTGTTTTTTATTTATTTCTGCCAAGATTGGAAATGTCACGGTGCTGGTGAAAGTAAAGGAAAGATTATAATTTTAAAGCTTTGAGCGAGGTCCTGTTGATGTTGTTTTGAAACCCGATTGTTTGTGTTGAAATAAACTGCTGCTGGGCCTACAGTATGAAGGCTGTGTGAGCTGGAGGTTGCTGTACAACCCGAGTTTCTTTGCTCAATTTTCATGTAGAGACCGAGGCGTGACTTATGAGCTGGAGGTTGCTCTGAAAGCTGAGTATAGATTTTTGCGTAGATCATGACTTCAGTCATGCTTGGATTCTAGCAAGAGAATTTAACTTTAAAGTCATTTGGCCTGTCGTAGGCTGTTTAAGCTGGAGGTTGCCCTGAACCCGATTTCCACCACAGCAAAATTTTCACGAAGGTGTGTTTCTTTCCTGCAGTTACAGGAGAAATAGCTGTGGGTAAAGTCCTGTGAGGTTGATTGTCTGTGCTGAATTAAACTGCTGTTTGGCCTACAGTATGGAGGCTGTGTGAGCTGGAGGTTGCTCTAAAACTCGAGTTTTTTCTGCTACGTTTTATGTAGAGGCCCAGGGGTGACTGTGTGAGCTGGAGGTTGCTCTGAAACCCGAGTACAGATTTCTGCGTAGATCGTGACTTCAGTCATGCTTGGATTCTAGCGAGAGAATTTAATTTTAAAGTTATTTGGCCTGTCGTAGGCTGTTTAAGCTGGGGGTTGCTTTGAACCCGATTTCCGCCACAGCAAACTTTTCACGACGGTGTGTTTCTTTCCTGCAGTTACAGGCGAGATAGCTGTGAGCAAAGTCCTGTTGAGGTTGTTCTGATACCCGATTGCTTGTGCTGAATTAAACTGCTGTTGGGCCTACAGTATGGAGGCTGTGTGAGCCGGAGGTTGCTCTAAAACCCGAGTTTTTTCTGCTACATTTCATGTAGAGGCCGAGGAGTGACTGTGTGAGCTGGAGGTTGCTCTGAAACCCGAGTATAGCTCCCTGCCTAGATCATGATTTCAATCATGCTTGAATTCTAGCGAAAAAATTTAACTTTAAAGTCATTTGCCCATCGGCGAGGCTGTGTAAGCTGTGGGTTGTTCTGAGCCCGATTTCCGCCACACCAAAGTTTTCACTAAGGTGTGTTTCTTTCTTGCGGTTACAGGAAAAATTGTCAAAACCCGAAAGCTGGCGGGAAGACAGGGACATAGGCAAGTTGTCTGGAAGAATTAAAGCATACCTGATAGCAGAAGCTAAAATGACAAGGGACGAGGTCACGTCACCGTATAATTTGAGTCGGAGTACGCACAGACTGGAAGCGCAGAAATGCCGCACCAAGAGTAACTGGCAGAAGAGAGCCACCGAGTATCCAAGTTATAATAAATTTGGAGGTCAAGGGATGTTTGAAGTGTAATGTCATCACGCGTTTTTGTCCACGATTGCCCGCACTGTTCTGACCAGCGGTCATTCAAACCCCTCGTCGCGGGAGAAATAATTAATTTCCGGCGTCACGTTCCCGATTAGTTGAAATTTGTATAATTGGATTTGCCTTGTATGTGATGAAGGGTTACGGCTTGGAGAAAACATCAAAAAAAGTTAAAGTTTGGAATGATTGCGAATCGGATTTTTTGTAACAGAGAATTTAAAAAGATTTAGGGGCTCTTTCAAAGGTATTTAATATGAAAGTGACTTGCCTTCTCGACGAGAATTTAAAACAATGTTTCAACAAGATGGAGGAATTCATAACGAGTATTTCGGAAGCTCGGGTTAAAAATGGACTGATATCATCATCGGAGAAGTTGGAGAGGTCGAGCCCCCCAAGATGATTTTAACCCTGACTACCGAGCTAAATAAGCCGCGGCTGGTAGCCGGACGCGAGATATGTCAATTTTTGAATAGTCAGAAAACAAGATTGATTGAAGGAGTTTCAAATGTGGTAGAGCAACGGGTTTTGGTAAGAGGGGAGGTCAACGCATGCCCCTCTCTGTTAGAAAGGGGTGGCATGTTTATTTGGAATGTTTTTCGGAATTTCAGCATCACAATCGGAAGATGTGTCGACGACACACTTGTGGGAGAGACCACGGAAGTTGTGCATTATTTTCTGTTTGGGTTACGTGCTGTCAGACAAGTACGTTTTAACGCCGTTTGCCACGTTGCGACGTTTAGGGATGAACGTCGACATGTAATGTAGTAAGGTAGTAAAAGTCATTGTAAAAACGGGGGAGCTAAAATGGGTTATGGTTTACGCTATTTTGCTCCAGCAGGCACTTCGTCGCACCCGTTTGTTCAGATCAAGATGTGCGGATGCGGTTGTTAAGCTTACCAGTGATGGCGCAATGGATTTGTAGACGCATAGGCTGCGGCTCTGATGATTTCTGGTATTTGTTTCGAGATTCCCCAGGGGTTTTCCCGCTGTACCATGAGAATGTTACAATATCCATTATCACCGATGTGTCGGGGTATTCTTCGATAGGTTATAGACAAATTTCCGGGGTAGGAACCTCTAGTTATGAGAGATATGTAATAAAGGTATCTCAGCAAAATTAGCCCTCGTTTTGCAAAAAGTGTTAGTTTCTGTAGAGAGCGAAGTCCGAAATAACCGTATCACGTTGAAAATTGACAACACTGCAATGATAAACCGATTGGAAACCGGACGAGGCGATTCCGAGGAAACAGAAGAAGCCGTCAAGTCGATATTTTTCGCATCTGTTTAGTTGACGTTCTGACTAGATTGGCTCACGTCGCCTCAAAAGCTAATTTGGCTGACTATTGGTCTATGGTTTTGCAACCGTGTAATGCAACTCTGTCAAAGGACTCGTGGGAAAAAATACAGTAGGCTACTGATCTGGGGGATTGATGGTGATACGTTCGATCTGATCGAACTGGATTGGAATGCAATGAGAGAAATGAGGGGTCGACCATTCTATATTTTTTCTTTTTTTTTCGTTGCGTTCGCAAATACAGTGCCGAAAGGGAAGGTTTACGTTTTACGTTCACCATTTTCAATGGAAATCTCATATGCCCGCAAATCTCACCGGTCTTGTGAATACACGCTTGTTATTCTGGTTTCTTGGAAGCACCTTTTTGGTGGCCCATGATGTTTGCAAGAGCTGAAACATGGACGAAAATCGGGCAATGTCGCCAAGTAGGGCCGTTGCTATTCCCTTCGGCCGACGGTTATGTTCGGAAGACTTTGCGGTGTGATTTCTATGCGGTCAGACTGTGCATTGGATCCTATTACTTATTTGCGGTACACAGAGTACAAAATTGAGGATTAATAAATAAAGATTGTTTTCCATTTCTCTTTTTAGAGTTTCCTCGTTTATATAGAAAGACGACGTCAAGAACAGTTTCAAGAGACCACAAACAAACGGCAATATGGGTGCCAAAAGCTCTCTGTAAGAACAGCCGTGGATCATTTTTGGGAGTTTGGTATGGTTCACGATTCCAGTTAAGCAAATGGGCCCTTCCTTTTGGACGGTTTGTAATTTCGAAAGACAAAGGTGGGCAGACGGTCGTTCATTCGGAGAATGGCAGGGTTAAGGGAAAGTCTGCCGTGGCAGAACGTGGTTGTCCCAGCGATTGAATGTAAGTACTGTAAACACTTTGCGTGGTGAATTATCAGTTGTATTCAACGACTTGGGAGTCACGAGCGATTGTATTTGTCAGTTAAGATGCGGGAATCCAGTTTCTTTTTATGAGGTACGAAACTACGCAAAATCATTGACGTTTCAGCAGAAAAATTGTTTTTTGTCAGTAAAAGAAGCAGTCCCCTTATCGCTGGCAAAATTTACATGCATTGCACAACCCTGAAACGATTTGCAGAAAAGGAACAAAATATTTCGAAACAGTTCACATTTTGAAACCAAGTTCTCTATTTGGTATAGTTTTTTATTGTTTCGCGGTTGTTTGACATACAGAGGATCCCAATGGCGGGTGTCCGGAAGTTTTCATAGAGCGTTTTGGTATTTCAATAGTACGAAGGGAAAACCACGAACATTTTAAGTCAGGTTTTTGGCCATAAAGAAAAAACAAAAAATTCAGATTCATGGCCTTGGCTTGCTTTGGTGTCATGCTTGGCCCGTGTCAGTGCTAGACCATAACATGAAATTTTGCCGTTCGAATGACGAATTTTCGGCCCACATAAATTATTTTGTTCCCCAAGATAAGAGGTGGAGAAAATTCAGGGAAAACCTATACACTGATGACGCCCCGATTGGCACTGAAAAAACTGTTGTCTGACATAGACGTGTATGACGGGGTAACGCCTCACGCGCTTTGAGCATGGGCAACAATCAAAATGAGTATATCAGACGATGCAGTAGTTCAAGCTTGTATGGGATGGAAATCGAACGGCATGGCTGAAAGATATACAGGCACGGAGAGGCTTACCAGCCTGTCCATTTTTCGGCGAAATGGGCTGAGATAAGCGCGGTTCTCACCTTTACGGCCACACAATACCCGTCCGCCCTGACATTTGCGTACCCATTTCAAGTGAACAAAGGGAAATTTGGCAACCGGAGCAGTGTCAAGTTCAGAATTTACACATTATTATATGAAATAATAACTTAACGGTATATCGCGTTATTCCATTTGGGATTGGATTTGGGTTTGGAGGAATGGTGAGAAAAGGGGAAAGAGTAGGTGGTTGCGGGCTCTACGCTCCGATACTTGACAACCAAGGACGGGTTCATGCGGTTTGGATTTGGAATATATTACTATTCCGAACCCGAAGCGCAACCCGGACTAGGTTAGTCGCTTCCCGAATCTCAGCCGGGCTGTGATGAGAGGTAGAGAGAAGAAAAAAAAAAAAAAAGGTGGGGGAGAAGAAAGATAAGTGATATTGAGAAAAGTGTTTATAAGTTTTGTGGTAAAATGAAGTGGAGAAGATTGGGAAAATATCCATCTTGGCGCAGACCATCCTGGTTAAACCGGGTCCGCGTTTCGTTTAAATGCGGGCTCTACCCTCCGATACTTAACAACCAAGGACGGGTTCATGCGGTTTGGATTCGTAATATATTACTAATAAACCTATAAGACATTTAACTTTCCGTACGTAGAAATTCCGTAAATTTTCTAACTTGGTAAATATATTTGCGCCTAAGAAAGTGCCTTGGGTCGTAGCATAAAAAATCGAAATATTTCATTCAAATTTCAAGTTGTTGTGGTATTAACCATTAAATATATTAGCCGAAATTGAACTGGCATTTCTGAACATCTTTTTTTTTGTCAGAAGAAAAGATATCGCAATGGCTTCTGACCTGAATACGAAGACTATCCCTCGGATTGGCCGTCATAAAGGGTTTGTTTTTGTTGACGTAACAACAAAAGCAGTACAGTAGCCATTATATCTGACAGGTAGGCTACACACTCAGGATACTGCCAACCAAGTTAAAAATTATCAAAATACGGACGACACTAACCGACTGAGCGGAGGCGTCTAGATATAAAATTTTGCAACTTTGCAAAATGTGTAGAGTGCCTAAGAAAAGCTTTACGGCATGGCACGAAGATTCAAATAATTTCGGTCAAATCCAAAATACTTTCGGTCAAATCCAAAATACTAAGTTTATTGTTTATTATTTATGGAAATATTTTCTGTTCCGCTGTCGCCTTAGGCATTTAGCGGGTAACAAATGAAATAAACATATATTCAAATAAGCCGAATCTTTGTCTCTTTCTGAAAATTTTCATGGAATGATACGCATCAACCAAGCCTATTCACAAAAAACATCCAATTTTGAAATGATACAGTATTTTACATATATATTATCTATATATATATATATATATAATGAACCAGAATAAAATAATATCTCTTCTCAAGCCAAGAAAACTGGATGCACTGTACACGGTGACGTCGTAACTCGCTCATTTTTCTTTCTTTCTTTATTTATTTTCATTAACACAACTTCTATTTATAACGACTTAAATGCTAAGATGTTTCAGTTACACCTGTTCGTCTGTTCCAAAATACATCCTACTCAATGGTTGTCCCTTCCCAAACATTGACACATCCCCTTTCTATTAAAATTATATATGGATTAATTAAACAGTGCGCTTGCTGATGCAGGGGTAGGTTGTTTTATCCAGGGTAGTTGTTTCAATAAAATTAGTTATGCGGATGATTTGGTGGTGATGGCTACTACCATTCATGCCCTAAATGAGTTGATGAAAGTCTGTGATGTGTTTGCTTCGGCACATGATGTGATATTCATCACGCAAAAAACCCTTTGCATGGCATTCGTCCCACGTGGCCTGAAGCTGGTTCATCTTACCCGCGTTCTACTGTCTGACCAGACATTGAAATTCGTGGATACTTTTAAGTACCTTGGATATATTTTTACGCCAACTCCGAATGATGATCACCATGCTAATGCTTTAGCAAGGTCATTGATCGCTAGAGCGAATCTTCTTACTCGTAGGTTTGGGTCTTGCAATGCGTCTGTCAAGACGTTCCTTTTCAGAATGTTCTGTTCCCAACTATATTGATACTCTCTTGTGACTAACCAATCTCACAAGCGCGAAAAGACCAATCGCGTCTTGTATAACAACTCTTTCCGGTGGTTACATGGGTTTAGATGGAACTTTAGTGCTTCAGGTATGTTTGTCCCTTCTCTCCCTGAAATCCGTCGTTCCTCCATTCTTTCTCTTCAGTTTCGAATTCTGGCGTCGAACAATCCTCTGCTGGTGATACTGTGTGGTCCGCAAATGCACGTGTCTCTGCGGCAAGCATGGGGAAAGAAATTTACTGTGGGTTTGACCCATCTTGATTCGAGTGGGTTGACCCAGCCTGATTGAGTACTTTGTTTGTTGTAGGCTTCGTGCTTTCAGCATATTTATTTTTTTAGTTTTCTTAGTGTCTACAAATGAGTTGTTATGTAGCAGCCCCAGTTTGCTATATTTTGAAATAAAAAAATTAAAAATAAAATATCTAGGATTTCGCTCTCATCACAATAGTTTAAACAGAACTATTTCCCGGCGTTTTCCGACTGGGAAATATACTTCCGTCGCATACATTTCCGCATTCCTTGTTTCAACTCTTTCTAATTTCCAAGAAAAACCTTTTTTTTCTGAGAAACCACTTTCTTGGTATTCAACCAAGCACGGCTGAATCCCTGTATACACATGTGAGAATTAATGTTCGATTTACTGTTTTAGATAACAAAAAAATAAAAAAAATAAAAAGGGAGTCCACAGAAAATGTAAAACGATAGATACCAAACAATATTTGACGATGCAAAACAGATAAGTCAGCTACATTTTCTTAGAGCTATATTTTGGCCCTTCTTGGCAAGGGTCCTCTTCAGGCTCAAGCCACTCAAACTGGAAAGTTAACGTTTGGAAAAACAACTGAAGATTCTTCTTTGTCAAATACGATTTGCAGTCAGCTTGGACTGAAGAGATATTTATCACCAAAGTACGGAACTTTCAAATTGCCCATACATGCCGCCTACCAGTATCCATCTTACCTGGAAAGAAGAAGAAGAGACAGACGACTATAAAACCAAAATGCGGGAGAATCTCTACCCTTTCGACGACCCATTCGATCAGCAAAAACAGCAGCCCTGTCCAGAATGAAATCACAGCACCAACTTTAACTCCGACCCATTTTCAAAGAAGAATTCCACAAAATCAGATATTTAAGGAAGAATCTTCAATTGTTTTTCCACACGTTCATTTTCCAGCTTGAACCTGAAGAGGACCCTTGCCAAAATGGCCGAAATGTAGCACTAATAAAATGTAGCTGACTTATCCGTTTTGCATCGTAAAATATGATTCCAAGTTCAGAAAGGTATAACAGAAAAGACCTTGGTAGCTTATGTAATAATTTTTTCTCCCTCTGTCTGCAACCTTTCCGGATTTACTTTGTATTCTGAGACAAAAAGATTTAAAAGGTATCAGTGCTTATTATATCAAATATTGTAAATTTATCTTGTACCTTCCTCGAGGTTATAGGAATTACCGTGCAATGAACTGCCGCTTTTTGCCCTCTAACCCATGCTCAAAGTTATCTTCAATTGCCCAGGACTTTCACGTTTCTGCCATTGGCCATTTCTCCGCATTCCATCTTGGAAGAATTTTTTGTAGAACCGACTATTCCCTTATTTTGTTAATGCTTAGTTTCTTATCTTGTGCATTTACTACATTACTGAAACGTCAGTGTAGTTTTTCCTTTCCTTTGTCTTGTACGATTAGGTTTGAAGCCAAGCTGACCATTCATTACGAAAGAAATAGAAAACCGTGATTTTCGGGGTTTTTTCTTGATCAGCTAATATGATGATGTGCTATGATGATGTGCGAGGGATAAATATAAATTCGGATAGTGACTAGTTAGTAACTAACTTAGTAACTAGACTAGTTAGTTACATCTCGTCTTATTGTCTGTTGGTTCCGCATCATTCTCCTGTTGTGATTGTGGTGGATTTTATGATTTAGTTTTGTTTTGTTTTTCGCTGAGGACGGTTTGCCGAAAGTGCAACCGAAATATCCGAATTTTTATTTATCCCTCGCACATCATCATAGAAGGATAATTAGCTGATAAAAAAAAAAACAACCGAAAATCACGGTTTTCTATTTCTTTTGTCTTGTACTGCACTATTTCCCTCTTCTTCAGTGCGTAAATAAATTTCATCATCATTTTGAGCTGTGTTACACGACCCAAGTTCTTCTTGACTTCTTGAATGACAACATTATTTACACCAGAACTTACCTGACATGTACCTTTTCCTCCTTGTTCTTCGCCGGCGCAAATATTAGTCGGACGCTTAGTTGTCTCGCCCAGAGCGATTGCACAGTCTTCGTCAGACCACACCACCAATGATACTTCGTTCAACACAGGAGATGCAGCTAGCCCTCCCTCCTGGAAGAGCATAAGGCAAGTGCAGAAGGACAGTGCATTAAAAAGGGTAAAGGACGCAACAAAGAAGAAAGCTGCTCAAGAAGAAAACCCTGCCAGAGAAAGGAAGGCTGCACTGGGAGGAAAGCCTAATGTCTACTCGACTCATTAATTCCTGGTCTGGGAAAAGGCCCGGGTTGTCTCCTGGCGGAATGTCTAATAAAAATAAGTGTATGTTCTTTGTTTATCCAACGTGTTCTTTCCTTTCTTCCTTTTCATGAGTTCAAGGGTCAATTTAGATGTCGAGCACGAGTTTGGCCAGTGACTGAACATTTATAAAATAATGTTTTTTTCTTACCGGACACGAGGAAAATCTACAGAAAAGCCGTAAAAAGCTGTGAAAAGAGAAAGCTGTAAAGAGAGAGAAATGCTACAAAAACAAATTAGCCATGGACGGAAGAAGTTATACACTTTGCTCCCTAGCCTTATAGAAATTCAGGGGAGTGTCACATAAAACTAAATAAAAAAGCCCTCAAAGCCCGGTGCATGTATTATATTAACGGATACGTCGGCTACAATGCTTTGGCAGTGGATATTTCGGCCCTGCTTGGCAACCGAATATTGCAGTTTTTTCTTCCCCAACGTTGTCCCTGACGTTCGACAGCCTGACAATGACTCTAGCTAAGAAGGGCCGAAATATACACAGCTAATACATCGTAACTGACGTATTCGTGTTATGTATTGTTTGAGTAAGTGTTTCCCAGTCAGCTTGGGCTCAAGGAATGTCTTATGTTTTATTGTGTATGCTTTCTTATCCCGTCCCATATTCTATAACATTAGGCCGGACTCGGAGAGAGCGGACGGGGGTATACCTCTTCAGTCGGTGGTTGAACGCCTTTGAGTTAAGGACTCGCGCGAATTTGTGACAACAAAAATGGATGTGGGAAGAATTGTGTTAAAGATGATGGGGACTGATTTTGGAACAGGATTTGTGTATGAAGTTTTGCAAGGGACGTCAGTGGCTGACGTCCCAAGAAGTGAACTCTTGAATTTCATTACGTCCAAGCTGGACGTATCAGAAACCGATTTAGCGGTGCTGCTAAGGGAGGACCCTGTTTCCCCTAGTACGTTGGCCAAGTTGGCTAACGTAATCATCGCTTCGGCAGTCCCTTCACAGGCTGCTCCCGTGGCGGCACAGTCGGCGGCTGGGCTCGAGCCAGGCTACCGAGTCTGACCAGGTAAATATGAATTTGTATGGCTAAACAGGTATCGTGACTTGATCCGTGTGTGGAGGAGGATAGTTAAAGTCGGTGAGCTAGGAAGGACATGGCAGTCTGCCTTTTTCTCGGATTTTGGTATGGTCCGTATTGAGACCGTGCTGTGATAAGCTACCATAAGGGAGTTTGTGAGACCACGTGGTATATTATTTGAAGTAAAAGTAGATGAATGAAAAAAAAAAAAAAAAAAAATAAAAAAAAAAAAAAAAAAATATAAGCAAAGAAGCTAAAAAAAAAAAAAAATATTTTTGGAAAATTAAGATTTATTTCTCATGATTTCATTTTGTTGAAAAATGATAAAAATATATTGACCTAGGTATAAGTTGTAGCGGAATGTTGGGAGTCATAAATTTCTGAAGGCGGAAAGTTAATAGGCTGGAGGTTGCCGGAAAACCCGATTTGTTGGATTGAGCAGGCTGGAGGTTGCCGGAAAACCCGATTCGTTGAAGCGAATAGGCTGGAGGTTGCCGGAAAACCCGATTCGTTGGAGCGAATATGCTGGAGGTTGCCGTTGCTTTCAGCGACGCGGCGGGGGTCTTGAGATCGTTTTTGACGCAAATCTTTTTAGATGATTGATCGAATTGCAAGGCTAGAAAGCAAACTGGCCGCCGCCAGGAGACCGTCGGCAGAATTAAAAGCGGACCTGATTGCGGAGGCAAAGAAGCCGAGGGACGAGTTTCGGCAGCATAAGGTTGTAACCTTGGCTTCGGAGTTGGCTCAGGCGATCGAGAAAGAGGTAGGCGGCGAGGAGGCTGCAAAATTATTTGATTTCGCTGAGGCGGTGCGATCCGAGAAGGGGAGCCCGGGCCTTTCATCCTTAGTGATCGATTTATACGGAAGTGCGGCGGATAAGGAGATTGTGAAGGCGCTGGAGAAGTGCAGGAAGCGGTCGGGGGGTGGCACGCCACCTCATTTTGGCAAAAGGCCCTACCGGCAGGCAGGTGCTTTGTCGTGTTTTCGGTGCGGGGAAACTGGACATTTTGCCCGTCAATGTACGGGCAACTCGGAAAGACCATCGGTTAAGCCCCCGATGGCTGGGAGGAGAGATTGAAATTCCTAGTTGTTGTGTCTAATAGTTGACTAATAAATGTTATCTGATGTGAGATAAAAGTTTTGACAATTCTATCCCTTGTGGGTCGTCAAGCGAACGGTGTTAATTAATGTCAATGAACCAACATTTAAAGGTCCCTTTGGGTTTTCACTTTCTTTTCGGACCGCAGCTGGCTACCCAGAAAGGGTATAGTTTGTTTGTTTATTTGAGTTCATTGGCTCGATCTTCGGAGCAAAGGGTGACCGCAGCTGGTTTCACAAAGGGGTATGGTTTGTTTGTTTGTTTTCAGGTTCGTTGGCCTCAGTGAGGGTGCAAAGGGTTAAAACTTTTACTAATTAGGGTATATTTTAGGGATTAGAATGCGGTTGGTGGGTGAATGCACTTCGAGGATTGCGTCATGAAGCAGTATGCCATAACAGAGATTTGACAGCGGAATGTTTTGAGGACCGTGATTCTTTTGATTTTGCATTACCAGAAAACTCTTCGGAATATTTTGTGGCGGGGAGGCTGAACGCCAGGCTCCAAGCCTGGGAAGCTTTGAGAGAAAAGTTGCCTGATAGTGATGATTTCGATGAAGGACTCGTGTGGGTCAGAAGTGGTTTTAATTCACAGGAACATTTTCAGAATTTCAAGGGATCTTTTAAGGGTGTTTCGTACGACGGTGATTTCCCACCCCCGCGAATTTTCAAAAATCATGATTCGCTAAAGAATCACTCCGATTTCGTTACAGAAACGCTTACTGAGCGAATTCGGAACGGTTCGATATCTGTGTGGGGTACCGTTGGGGAGGTACAGCCGCCAAGGGTGGTATTGCCTTTGGGCTTGGAACCCAAAAAGCCTCGTTTAGTCTTGGACGCGCGGTACGTGAATTTGTGGACTAAAGAAAGGAAGTTTGCCCTTGAGGGATTGAGAGAAGTTCGCAAGATTGTGCGAGCTGGAGACTGGCTGGGCCTGTTGGAGGAGAAATCGGTATACGATCATGTCGCGTTGTCAAAAGAGTCTAGAGAATTCTTCGGGGTCATGTGGGACAATGTGTATTTCGTTTTCAACGTGTTACCATTTGGCTACGCTTTATCTGGATTCGCGTATCAGATGCTCGGTAACATGCCCGTGTATTTGCTTAGAACAATGCGGTTAAATATCGGACGGTATATTGACGATAGTCTCGTGTCGACGTCAGCAACGTCGTCGGCGTCTTCTCTCATAAAAAAGGCAGCGGCTGTCTACAGTATTTTGGGATATACGTGTTCGATAAAATCAGTTCTTGTGCCTACAAGGTGTTTGCGCTACCTCGGTATGGTCATTGATACGACTATACCTGCGTTTGTTATTCCATCTGACAAAGTAGAAAAAATGTTGTCGTTGGTAGAGCGCCTTCTCGCAGACAAGCATCGCACTGTCCCATTAAGAGAGATACAGAAGTTTTCGGGCTACGCGATTTCCTTGCAGCAGGCATTCCCACATGCCAGGTTGTTCATTTCTCAATGTTCAAGGGCTATCGCTTCTTGTGGGGACGGTAATGTAAAACTGACCGACCCTTTACGCCAAGAACTCTGTTTTTGGCGTTTTGTTCGTGACGCGCCTAAGGTATTCCCTTGGGATAGTGAAAAGCACATACTGGTTAAAATGTTTACCGACGCATCGGGATTTTCGTGGGGAGGCCATGTGGCGATGGCTGGGGTCGAACCATTCTATGTTCGCGACATCTGGAGTGTCGAGGAGCAGGATCTGGGAATTTGTGCTAAAGAAGCACTAGCCCTTAGAAATGTTCTAGAAGCTGTTGGGGAGAGGATCCGTAATTCTACAGTCAGAGTGCTTGTGGATAATCAGGCTTTGATAGTTAGATGGAATTCCGGAAAGGGAATTTCTGAGGAAATGGAAAGGGCGGTAAAATCAATATTTTCATCTGCTGTTCGTTTTAATGTCCGGTTGAACTTAGAATTTGTCCGTTCGGGTGACAATGTAGCGGATTACCCGTCTCGCGTTATTGACCAAGCTGATGCTACCTTGTCCAGTCATGCGTGGCAAAAGGTCGAAAAGTGGTTCGGTGGGAAGGGTGGACACACCTTTGATTTGATGGCGTTGGATTCCAACGCTATGAAAAATGCGAGTGGAACAGTTTTGCCGCATTTTTCACCGTTTCCACTGCCGGGGTCTTCTGGAAACGATTTCTTTGCTAGTAGTATCCCGGCAGGGAATAATTATGTGTTTCCACCGTTTGCAATGATCCCGTCAGTCATACAGCACTTGGAGAGTGGTGTAAATAGTCCATATACTTTGGTGGTACCCCTTACGCCAAAAACGCCGTTTTGGTGGCCAACGGTTTGCAAACGTGCAATCAGTTGGCTTCGGTTAGGTTCGCGAGGAGAGATAGGCCCCCTTCTTTTCCCGTCAAAGTCGGGTTATGTTCCTAGAAAGTGGCCGTTTGATTTATACGCCGTTCGTATGTCTTGCTGGGGTAAAGTTTGAGTGTTGTTTGTTCCTGGCATGTAAATATATATATTTATTACCGATTTTCTATAATGTGATCTTTGGTTTTAGGATCGTTTGGGCCGTATTGAACAAAGGCGTTTGCAGCTGCAGGCACGTTCAAAGAGTACGAAGTACGGAAAGCAAAAGGAGGCTTTAAAAACACCGCTTCATCACATTTTTGAAGTCATTTCGGGGCTCCGATGTAACATTGTCGGGCGCCACCCCTACGGATGTTGTGCGTTTCTTAATAGATAAAGATGGTGTGCGGTAGAACAAGAGTACATGATCTTGATTGTAGGCTTGAGGTTAGGGACAGAAACGCTTGCCCTTGCCCAGTCCGGTTACATGCTGATACGGTTTCTTCCATGTGCGGGGAGTTGTCTGCTATTTTTCGAGAGGAAGGGATAACGGGCGAGTATAGTTCCCAAACTGGTTTCGGAAATCCTGTTTTATCCGGAGAAGTGAAATCGTATCAGAAGTCCGTCAGAGACGAACAAAAAGATGCCATGACGCCAGTCAAGCAGGCGGTACCGATGTCTTTAGCAACATTAAAGTGTGTCGCCGATCATTATGGCAGGTTATCTCGAGTCGAGAGTTGCCAAGCAAAGAAGTTTGTGAATTTTAGAAATAAGGCTTTTGTTTTGTTGCAGTATTTTACCGGGGCGCGTTTTTCTGATTTGAATAGATTGCCCAGTAGTTCTTTGCGAAAAGGGAAAGAAGGCAGGGGTTTTGTTTTATTGCAATCGGAAGGTAAGTCCTTGAAAAATGTGACTGGACGGATTTTAGGAATTCACGAATTTTCGGACAAGAATCTTTGCC